>JANIPM010000007.1:11488222-11503450 GCA_027478405.1 Erythroxylum cassinoides
AAGATATATTCTAATTGGATACTAGTTATGTTTTATTATGACATAATTATATTATGTTCTAATACTTGTACATTCTGTTATGAAGTAATGATGTTCTGTTCTGATACTTATATGTTTTGTTCTGATGCAAGAAAATTTTTTACTGATGAATTACATTATGTTTTTAGACAAATATTGTTGGTATTGCTCTTTAATATGAACAATTAAATATTGCTTATGATATGAATCGATTCAGTACATGTGAATGTTAGTCGACTATTAGAAACAGTTTCCATTATATATCATGTTTAATTATTCCTCACTAAGTTATATGCTTAGCATGATGGTTTTGCCTCCATGTAGGTTCTGATAAGAAGATTTAAGGCTGGGACAAGCAATGTGGCCAATGAAGGACTTGACATGATTTTGGAAAATGTTATACTTAAGTTGTATTTCAATGTGTTGAAACATATTGTGTTTTGTATAACTGGTTTGTAATAACTATAATATAGGATGGATGTATATGTAAGTCATGTATATGATGAGTACAATATGTACATGATATTCTGTATATAAGTCAGCAAAGTATGAATGTAAAGTATGTTATCTTATTTTCAATGAATTTCTGGAATATCTTGATATGTTTTAGGAATGTTTTATATGGCATCTGCATATCCTCTCAGGGAGTATTCAGGTGTTACATGTCATCCTTTTGTACACTTAATAGTTTATAAATGCTTGTGATAAACCCCTACAACCTGTTTAACCCACCTTAACCCTAGCCACATTACATTGCAAAATAAGGACCCTTTTGATATATCCTAGCATGTAATCATTGTGGAGAATAATTGGTTTGTTAGTAAGCCTATAATAGTATGGTTTCCTATTGGAAGTTTTAGCGAAAAACTAACCATCAAACACTTGAGAGAAATGAGTGAAATCTGTAAGGAAGATCCATCATGAATTTATACTTATCTTTGAGTGATGGTTTCATGGGTTAAGTTTATGTATGTGCACCCATGAAAATTATTCATGATGTATATAGTAGCTTGACACTTAAGTTAGCTAAAGTTTGAGGGATTACATGCTTTAATCTTTGTGAAAATTAAGTGATAGAATTTTATTGGTTATATTTGATCTTTGCTTGAGGACAAGCAAAAGTTTAAGTGTGGGGATGATGATAGGTGTACATTGCATTGTATTTTTATAGGTAATTTGATATGTATTTAGTGGTTAAGTTGATTGTTTAGTGTGTTTTTAGCTTAAGAATTGTGTTAGTTCACAAACATTTGTGTTTTAAGTGTTCTTTAGGTGAGAACATATTTTTTAGCTTCAATTTTGTCATATGAGGTGTTGTGATGAATTTGTTAGTGTTTCAGGGCATTCAAAAGAGTTTTGGAGAAGACCCGACCCAAAACACAAGGCCACAATTGTGAGGGACATGCTACAATCGTGACAGAAGCACCAACATAGGGCCACGATTATGGAAAATATGCCACGATCGTGATAGAAGTTCAAGCATAAGGCCACAATCGTGGCAGATGAATTGGTCGAGATCGTGCACTAAGGGCCACGATAGTGGCCCGTGCGCAGACAAACGCGAAGTCACTTTCGAATTTGAGTTTTTAAGGGACATTTTGGACCCCCAAAAGACACTAGGGTTACCTTAATTGAAAAAGACTATTAAAGGATAATGATGGAACCTTAGAGGGAGTCTACATTCTGCCTACATTTGGAAACCTAAAAGAGAGAGAGAAAAGAAGAAGAGGAAGAAGAAGAGGGTTCTGACATTAAAGCTTCCCAAAATAAGTGATCTCCCAATGTCACTGCTCTCTCGAATCATCCAACCTGAGTTTCAATTCCTCCCCCATTTACTTTTTTATTCATTTAAATGTGCAAGATTGAGATAGGTTGTATGGTTATGGATTTTGAGTTGTTATCTTTAATGTTAATCTAGTTAGTTTATGTTTACTTAAGTTGGGTGTTGTGATTGATTGATGTATTTGCATATTTCAGTAAAAAATCGAGAGGATGAGCGGGATGAAAATGATTACATTGGATTGATAACAGTTAGGCGATCTAATTGACCACTTAATCAATTTAGTCGGTAATTTCATAGAGAGAGATCTCGTGCAAGACCCGATTATTTATTAAAGAGCTTTATAATTAATTAGAATTGTGGGTAATTTGTAAATCGAGAGATTGCAAGTTTCATAATTTGATTAGGGTTTACAATTTAGGAATGATTATAACGAGAGAGATCAACCCTACGATCGTCTAGAACTGACATCCCGTAAACTCATAAAAGGCTAGATTAACGTTAATGAAAGATAAAATCTCCACTCCCATAACTTGATTAATTCTCTCTTTGGATTTCCACTATTGCATTATTCGATTGTTGCTAGTTTGTTTCGATTTAGTTTGCTTTTTAGTTATTATTCAAATTTAAGACTTAAACAAAGCACAACCTGAATTAAGTGATGCCTAGGCACAATCTCTGTGGAACGATATCTGCTTTTTACGACAAGTAATGACTCATATGCTTGTCGTTTTTAGCATAAAACAAGTATTTGGGTTTACAATCAACAATAAGCATATTGTACTTGGCATTCTTGAATCGAAAATTAAACAAGACTGTCAGTTTCAAAACTTTTTTCCTTGATGTTGGAAGCTATCACACAACTATAAAGCTCATTTGAATGGTATAATCATATCACTATATAATGAAACAAAAATATTCATTCTTCAATCTATGGTGATTGAACGACTCATTCATGTGACGGTATGCACCAAAGAGCTCAACCAATATGCGTATATCTTTACTGTTTATCCTCTTAACTATCCTTTCCAGAGAAATTTTTTACGGAACAAACTAAGAGATATTGCAATCACCCTCAATTGCCTATGGCTCTTATTTAGGGACTTTAATGAAATCACTTGCTCAGTTGAGGTTCAAGGTGACTTTTCTCTTAGGCCTTTATGTAATTACTTAAGGCATTGTCTTAAAGACATTTATGCAAATGATTTGCCTTTTGCAAGTAATTTCTTCACTTAGAGTGAAAAGTAGAAAGAGAACTCCTTATTAAAAAGAAATTAGATAGAGGCCTTACTAATCTGGAGTGGCTACAATCTTTTCGACACACTATTGCAAACTTTTCAAACATTAGCTGCTCAAATCATTCCCCTATCTTAGTTCACATTGCCCCTAGTCATCCATTCAAAACGTCTTTCAGGTTTAGTGACTTTTTAGTTAAACTGTATGGCTTCCATAAATATGTGGAGAGAGGTCTAACTCTTGCAGTGATGGGCACAAAGCAATTTATCCTTATTAAAAAACTAGCTAGGATAAAGGAAGAGTTGAAATCGCTCTACAAGCAGAACATTGGAAACATACATCACTTGGTATGTAATGCTAAACTTACCTTTGAACAAGCTCAAACTAATCTCTATGCAAATCTCTTTTTAGTTGAACTTCAAGCAAAAGAGAAGCAAGATTTGTCCAACTTTTCACAAGCTACACTCATTACTAAAGCAAAGGTCTAGAACAAGTTAGTTGAAAAATGGTGACAAAAACTCAACCTTTTTCACAAATCCATTGCTTCCAGGAAGGCCATTAATTGAATTATCTCCATCACCCATAAAGGCAACCAAGTCTCCACTCAAAACATGTTCCTCAAAGCTTCCATGTAACTAAACTCTTTTGACACGCAGATTACTAGATGAGATTCTTCAAGACAACTTATCTCCCCAAAAGGCCGTTTCTTTAGCTGAACCAATTACCCCAAAAGAAATCTCAAAAGTCTTAAAATCTTTGCACCCACATAAAGCACCAGGTTTTTTTATACCAACCGCAAATTTTTTTTACAAAAACTAGGCTTCCACAGGAAATATAGTAACAGAAGCTATCCTTGAACTTTTCAATAAGATCATAATGCTTAAAGAGATAAATAGAACCATCATTACCTTAATTCCTAAAGGTAATGAGCAAAAAACCATGCATGATTATAGACCAATTGTTTGTTACATCATTGTTTATAAAATCATTGCCAAAGCATTAGCTGAAAGGTTGAAACTGGTCTAACAATGTCATATAGATGAAGCACAAGGTGAATACATACCAGGAAGAAGCATCGGAGATAGTATCATGATAGCATATGAGCTGTTTAAGCATTACACAAAGACAAGAGGCCATAAGATTTGTGTAATGAAGGTTGACTTTCAAAAGGCATATGATTCTGTTGAGTGGTCCTTCATGCTAAACATCTTGACAACACTAAACTTTCTTAATACCTTCATAGCTTGGAAACAGAAATGCACATCTACTTTCGGCATGACCACTTATGGTCCCCTTAATCAGATCACTGAACTAGATCATCTACAAAGATCAATCAAATCAAATGCAACAGTATCCCAGGCTATCTCCATTATGATGTCTAACAATTTCAACATCTTCTCAATTTTCTTAAAAACTGTAGAGCTACTCTTACAATATGGAACGTGATCAAATTCAAACTTCCCACTCTTGACAGACTTGGAAATTAAATCATATATGCATACCCAAATGGTGCACGTAAATAACCAAATGAAAATTGATGGTAGTTATAAATTATCATATCTATGAAGTAGATTCTCAAACATGCAAAGAATGACGCAGAAGAGACTTGAAATTACAAGGCAACACAAAGGACCAAAGGTCTAATTTCGGTTCACGAACCTCGATGCTAGATATGATTGTATGGCGAGGGATGACCATGCCTATACGACTGTTTGTATATCATATGCTTTGAGCTGTAACCTTGCAATGAAATATCCTTTTTCATTAAATACAATTTTCATTTCCAAAAAAGAAAAAAAGACTATAAATATTAAATATGATTAACAATACAATGAAGCAGGGACAGATCCATATTGGGAGCAAGTGAGGGCACTTGCCCTCATTGCCTCCAAAAAAATTCATGTAAAAAAATTATTATTTTAAGTTTTGATTTCATTAAAAAAATACAATTTTACTTCCATTAAAATTTTGCCTCCACTTAAAAAAATTCTGAATCCTTCTCAGCAATGAAGTAGAATTAATAAACCTCAAAATGTTCTCTATAATATCCGGTTAAGCTTTTCAACTTTATCAGATAATATTCAAATTATTATCTCCGTAAACAATTAGTTATAAAACTTATTTTTAAATTGTATAACTGTCCTTGAAATATCTTATCAAAATAAATGCTTTTTTGTGAAGTCTTTTATACAATTGGTCTTATTTATATAAAAAAAAAGCAAGAAAATGAGGTATAAGGTTAACCCAAAAAGTCTATACATTTTCCCATTAAATGTGTATATTGAGGATTCTGAATTTGGTAAAACCACATTATTTTGGCAAATTATTTCATTGACAATAATACAATTAATTTATCACTTTAATATTTCCTAGAATTCCAATGGCGATAAATCATGATATCCTCAAGTTCTAGTATATGATTGAGCCAAGGCCCAAAGGCTGTTCTTTCAAGCCTTGAGTGCATGTAAATCAAGTTTTCATCTATTGTAGCTGTAGCTTACTCGTCATTTTCCAAAGCATTAAGGAACCACCCACTAAAGCTATAGATTTCGGTTAAAGTGAATTTTCTCACATGCATTTAAAGCATTAAGCAGGTAAATTATGGCTCAGACTATCTCCTTAAACAGCTCGAAGAAAAGCTTAAGGTGATCAGCAGGGAACAAAATAAACACAAAGAGACCAGACAACAAAAGAGGCATTGCAGTGTCTGCTTGTATCGATTACATATTCTCGTGTCCGATCCGGTTCTCAGGAATAAAGCAATTTACAAACCCCTTGACAGGTTTCTACAATTAGCTTCTTTCTTGACTTCTTTGAATTCCCAGTCCTTGTGTATGAAGCAAAATGCCCCTAACTACAAGACTGCAGTTTGTCCTGCCCATCGTTGCACAGCAATATCATTTCGACCAAATATTTGTCCAAACATTTTCGTTACAGAGGATGATAAGGTGTATAGCCTAGCAGGCCCGTTACTCTGTTAACAACATCGTTGCACTTTGTCAAGAGGCTGAGCATCTGCTTGGAAACATCCATGCTATTGTGTACAGCATTATGATTGTCAAAATTGTGCAAGTTCCTAGGTGCTAGTTCAGCAGGAAGTGGATTATTGGGCATGGCATTGGAATTCCCAACATTGTGCAAATTCCTGGGTACTTGTTCAGCAGGAACTGGATTATTGGGCACTAAACCGGGATTCCCATAATTGTGCAAATTCCTGGGTGCTACTTCAGTGGGAAGTGGATTACCGAGCGGGGCTTTTGCAAATTGAGTAGGCATAGGAAGAACAGGCAATGAAGTAGAAGGAATAACGTTTTGAAAGTTCTTACTATTAAAATCCATAGCAACAGATGTAGATGCACCACCATCAGCAAAACTAGCATTGTTGTTGAAGTTGTTTCTATTACCATTACCACCCATCAATTGCCCTTCCCTACTACTTTCTTGCCCACCTAACATGAATTTTACACGTGATGTCCCCCTACCACCATTACCTCCAGTTACCTGCCCCACTTCATCGCCTGTTGGTTTCTTCAAAATTGATTTTGGTTGCATGGTAGGAAGAGACAGGGATGTGAGCGTTGCTGCAGGTTCAGTTGGAGGATCCCTCAATCTCGCAGCCTCCATGGATATGTCATCTCCTCGACCCTTCTCAGAATCAGGTGCAGTGGCTCCTACTTCCCGAACAGTGTATCTTACGCTCACATTGCCAAACAAGAATCTGTTTCCAACAGCATATCTGTATGCTGCCTCTGCATCAGACCTATGCCTGAACACCACACGGCATTGGGAGGACTTCCAAAAGACACGTATAGCTGATTGATCCATTGACCCAAAACGAGCAAACCTTGCCTTCAGCTCTGCAACAGATGGGAGGGATGTCTGGGGAGGGAACTTCATCAATAACATGGTAGGCTCAACTGTTCTAGCTGGAGGATCCATTTTCTTGACCGAATCTGGTCTTACTGACTTTTGTGGAGCCATAGCCGACGATTGTTTTACTTCTACACGCAGGCTCTCAGAACTCTGATTGGATTTCTTCTCGCCGGCCAACAACTTCAACTGATAAATTTTTTTCAATCTCTTTTTTGCCATTTCCTCTTGCCGATCAGATGGCATGCGCTTCCGTCCAGCTTTTGTTGGATCTTCTGGTCGTTTTACTGATTTCAAAGGCACTGAATCTCTAACATTCTCAATGGTAGAACCGTCTAGAGCCCCAACACTCGATGGAGATCTCCTAGACTGCACTTCAACAGGCTCAGTCTCTGGCAGGGGCGATAAAACCAAGCTTTTCTGATAAACAAGTGACCGAAAATGCAAAAGAAACTGCATTGTAATTGATGGGCCATTTGTTTCAACGCCATAGAAAGGATCCAGGGCTAGACCATGCAAATCACTCAATAGTTGTGACAAATCAAGGTTAAATTTTCCCATGGCAACTGTGGGCAATTTCGAGCTATAATTAGATGAGGAAATACTTGAGCTGATATCTTTCTTCTGATGATTTCCCCGGGGCTCCTCTCTCGGAGGAAAAACCATCTGGGACGACTTTGCTGACACTACCCCAACTTTTCCAGGAATCAAGTGCTTCTTTGGATGAGCAGGAGTCATCTGTGGATTCATCAGCTTTTTCTTTTTCATCCTTTTGTCCTTAGTAATTAACTTTTCGGAGGTTAGATCCCCTAAAGGCCGTTTCGGAACCTTGGCCTTCTTCACTCCAGCTTCAGCACCAATTTCAAGATGATGTTTTGCATCAAGGGCTGAAGGTTCATCATCCTTGGCCTTTAGCAATACATTCTCTCCTTCCACTTTCATGGAGAAGATCAAATCAGTTTGCTGAGAGCCTTCAATTAACTTCAGAGTGTTTGCACTCTCATGACGTCTAGAGTTAATCATAATCTCACTGTCTTGTGTAAATGATGGCAATATACCATCTCTTGAAATATGAACTGATGCATCCCCAGATACATCAGAGCCTGTATTTGTGGCACCAATAACAGCATCAACTGTGATGCTGTCTCCTGTGTTTTTTTCATAAACCTTCTCCTCGTCAGAAGATGGCTTTAAATTGAAAATAGAACCTTGGTTGGACAGAACATCAACATGTCCCGGAGACTCATCTTCTGCTAGTGCTAGTTTTTCAGAAGTACCATTATTGGGACCTGCAACGTCCTCACTTATAGATACAGGTGGTTCATCCTTCCACATAATATGTGGAGCAGATGCCCTTTTCTGCAATACATAATCACCAGCTTCTATAACAGACGAGCTCTCCACGTATACTGCTGCAGAGGAACCTGCTTGCATTTGGCCAATTTGAGGAGTTCTTGTGAAGGTTGGTTCATCTCTTCGCTTGAGAAGGTATCTATCTGTCTTTGATGGGTCCTTGAGTTTCATTGTTTTCTTAGAGCTCTTCCCACCACCGAGAGTTTCCGCTATAACCAATGGACCACTCAAAGGAGCTGCAGTATTCAAGACAAAATAGACAATCAGATGGCATCAATGACCTGTCCACATAGACATAGAACCCTAATAGAAGAGTGAAACCCACAAATCTAGACCAGTTTCAGCAATGAAGGATAATGGGAACCCAGAAGCTGCACAAGTCTATATACTGTAAACTATGGCTTAAAGTGTCAAGCATTCTTTGGACAAAATTCATATTACTCTTATCACAAATTAAAACGTGACTTAGAAATGCATGTAATCATAGAACTTCTTCCAAGACATCCCATAAGATGTAGACAGGGGGTTAAGACAGCCATTTTCAACAAGTTGGGGCAAGACTAGGAAAGATTGTGATAGGAACCGTAGAAAGAGAATTAGGCCTAAAGAAAACCTATTGAATAAAATTGAACAAAGAACATAAAAATGCTGCATGTCAAATAAAAACCGTTAATTATACTGGTCCTATTACAATTCTATTGTTAATGGAAACACAAGCAGTAACTTGAAAAGAATGGACTTACTGGAAAGGAGATGTCCCCAAAAGGGAAAAAAAAATGTGAAGACTAGTAAATAAGGAAACATAGAATTCCTAGATAACGATATGCTTCTACATCACATTTTCAAGGTTGCCTAATTTGTTTCAATCCCCAAGCCAGAGTTGAAAAACAAACTTTAATCAAGAACCACGAAATAAATTGCAACTTATTCAACAAAGTTTAGCTGTTAATGCAAATGAAGACTTTGCATGAATGGTTCATGAAGTCAGAAAAAAAAAAAGTTGGCAACTTTAAGTAGAGATAAACATAAATGAAATATTAAAAAAAGGTCATTTTCTTCTCTAACCAATCGATAAATGAATTAAAAATTCAGATGGGAGACTATTAAAGTAGTTGAAGCTAAGTACCCATAACGATTTTTAACAAGTTTTAACATTTAACATTAAACAAAGGTAACAGTTAATAAAATACTTCTAAAATTATATCAATTATGATTATCTCGGAAGTATAATTTACTGAAAACAACGACTAAAAAGAATAAAAATATAGTGCTATATAAGGCGGCAAAAGACAAGATTCAGATAAAGAAAGATGCAGTAAAACAGTAAAAAGTCCAAATTAAATATCGAATTCTGCACAAGAAAGAGGAACAGCAGAACCGAATTATACCCCTAGTTGGCTCTTTAACAGGCTGTTCTGTTGGATTTGCAACATCATTAGAAGCTCGGGCAGCCTGCACACCAAATGCCTGTGCATAGGTTGAATCATTCTCCTCAAATCTAGCTTTCCGGAGAGCAAATACAGTTGCTTTATTCTTGGAAAAATCAATATCATTAGAATCACTTTCTTGGGGTACTAAAGCCAGCTGCTTCACAAAAGCTAAGGCATCGATAGGCTGAAACGCATCCCTGGCATTCTTAATCTGGTTTACTGAATAGACTCCCCCAGGCTCATAATCCAGCACATCAACAGCAAAATATCCTTGTACACATGTGGGCCTGAAATTGTTAGCATTTCTACACCTGCAAATCAAGCCAAGGCCCCGCCTCCTACTCGCCTCATCCACAGCCTCCTCCACAGCTTTAACAAAATTCCTCGAATTTGTTTGCAGAGATTTTTCAGCAAAGTTAATATCAAAGGGGATAAGCTCAGCAGGGTCAAACCAGCCGTAACTACTATCTCCAAAAAATGCAACCAATACATGACCTTCCCTACGGGTCCGCTTAACAGAAGCTGAAGCAAATTCCTGATTGAAAATATGACCAGGCCACCAAGGATGTGATTTCACCTTGCCCCACACCATGTCACCGACTTCAAACCCATAACTCAATGCCCTAGAAGTCCCCGCCATGGCCTCATTCTTCTCATTGGCGATAAACTCATCAAATTGAGACCACAAATCAGTCTTCCCAGAAGCAGAATGCTCATTTTCAGCATCAAATTTATCGCCTTCAGGATCCAATTGATCGATTGAGTTCCCCTCATATTTCAACTCACATTCTTCTTTGGTTTCCCTATCTACATCATCCTCCTCTTTAGGCCTAACCCTATCTTCTACGTTTTCTACACTACTATCCAAAACCCTAGCCTCCATCACATTCTCTTCATTACCATCACTTGGATCCCTAACTTCTGCTGGATTTGGTTCCAACTCACGTTCAGTCTTTGAGTCAGAGGTCATTTATAACCCAACTCCAAACCCTAGAGCTCTTGAAACATACCTCTGCGCCTAAGGTGCGGCTGCTTACCGAGAAAGATACATGAATAAAAATGAGGAGGAGATAATCGTTACCGATCGCGGCAAATGGGTGTTGGGATGAAAAGATAAGAAAATCTGAGAAAGCTTCTAGGTTTCGAAGAAGTGTTATTGTGGCTCGGAGGGATTGAATCACCTACGGCTACAGTATACGCAAATAAGTGTGTCTATTAAGTTTTGGGAGAAACAGAAAGGGCAAAAGTGAAGAAGGAACTTTTATTTATAAATAGGGTGGCGGACTCCTGCGTATTAAAATAGGATACAAGATTTTTTATACAATTTTTAAGGTGTTTTATTGTATCAAGTGAATCTTAGTCATTTATTTATGCAAGATTTGTATTTATTTATGCGGGACTTATACGAGACCCACATAAATAAATGGTTGAGATTCATTAAACACAATAAGACACCATAAAATTAGACAAAAATTTTACTCTTAAAATAGAGGCTCATTAAATTTTATCTAAGCGCAGGATTTCAAAAAATAAGGAGGGGAAGAACAAAAAATTGGCATACGTAGGCAAAAGTTAAAAAGTGAAATAAAATCATTCGCTTGCAAGCCTTTCGGAATGTTAATTGAAAAGTATCGGTGACTACTTTTATGGTTTAAGGGATTTTGTTGCTTCAAAATGGACTCCACATAATAGAACTAATATGGAAAGTATCTCGTTAGCATCTGGTTATTTAGATTCAAGAATGTTTTAGCTTCAGCTTCTTTTTATCTTGTTCTTTCAAGCATTTTACTTCCTCTGATGATAGTGTTTTTTTTTCTGCAAAACAAAACATTATTAGACTTTTATTATAAACTATAATGAAGACAAATTTGAAACAAGTTATGGGTGACAATTTGGACTCTTCTTTGATCTATTGTCCACCAGTTGAGATGGAAGAAAAACTAATAGTGACTCCAAGTCTAGACATTCTGCTAGAAACAGTTAGGTCATGGGACGCAGCATTCATTGGATTTTTTATGGATAAAAAGCCAACTTTTCTTATGATACAAGTTTGGATTGAGAGAAATTGAAAAGGAAAAGGACTAATAGAAGTTATGCTAACTGAGAAAGATAACATAATATTTTTCTTCTCCTCTAAATCGAAAGCTCAAAAGGTAATTGAAGAAGGCCCTTGACATATCTCTCAACTTCCTTTATTTATTCAAAATTGACAACCGAGCATAGAATCAGAGAAAATTAGATTAAAAAACATTGGACAACTAAAGGTTTAAGTATGCTAGCTAGTTACTTAGAAAAACTAATCTGTATGGATAAAAACACTACTTTGAGAAAACGGATTAGATTTGCTTGATTATATGTGAGTATGGATATTTCTAAGGAAATAAAAGACATCATTCATATCCTAAGATTAGCTGATGGGCATTGTCTCAGAGAAGATAAGGTATTGCTTATATACCAATGGAACTCTTCCCTAAAAACACAAGGCAAAGAATGGAAATCAATGAAGAGAGTTTTCAGTAGTGGAAATTATTGGGAGGTGTCAGGATTGGAGAAGCTAATTTCTGCAGATAACAAAGAGTTGGAGGAAGCTGAACATGTTTTAGATAAGCATGAAAGCCAAGGTAGGTTAGTTCAGGCTGAAAGTGAACTACCTACAAAAGATTAGAGTATCTAAGTGGAAAATTTTTCAGATTCAGATCAACAGTGGAAATTCAACAGCAACCTTTGAGTACCTCAAATAAACTTTCAAGAAACCAGTGGGAAAGTGAAAGGAAATTAGTTGGACAAGTCCTTGTCATCGAGACAAGGAAATCCAACTAAATGAACATACTCAGTAACTAGAAGGACAGTAGAGAGGAGCTATTCAAGAGGAACATTTTGAACAAGTAATCTCTGGGATAAGTAATAGGAGCAGTAGGAAAGGCTCCAAAGGGAAAAGCAACCTCAAATGACCCTGATAATTTGGAATGTAAAAGGAATAAACAACCCTTCTAAGCTTAATGTGGTAAGGGATTTTGTTTTGAAAGAAAAGCCTTTGTTATTTTGTTTGTTGGAAACTAAAATTAGGGAAGCTAACTTGAATAAATTAAGTTGTTTGGGGAGCAAATGACAATTTCTCACAAACCATCAATGTCATGCCTATAGAAGGATTATTATTATTTATGATGGAGACCTTTTAGAAGTTGAAGTACTGGAGCAATTTATCCACATAAAGCTTAACTTTAAAATAGAAAACACTTATGCTTTAGATACATTTGTCTACGACTTTAATACAGGGTTTCGGAGAAATGAACTATGGACTTCCCTTCCAAGACTCAAAGCTTCAGTTAGGGGTCCATGGTTAGTTAGTGGGGATTTTAACGCAACTTCGTACAGAGCAGAGGTTGAAGGGAACTGCAACCTACTTAATTACACCTCTTATTTGTTTGATTCATGCAGGATGTGGAATTAACATATTTAAAATCTGAAGGTCATAGATTCACTTGGTATAATAATCAAAGCTCTAATTGGTTCATTCTTAGAGTTTAGCCATCTTCATAGACCCGGGAATTTCTGATCATACTCATATCAAGGTGCATAATTTGTTCAAAATGATTAGAATCCATCACCCTTTCAGATTCAACAATTTTCTGGTTAATATGGAGGGCTTGCAAGAAGCAATTACTAAGGGACTGGAGCATGAGATCTATGGTACCAAGCAATTTATTTGTTTGCAAAAGCTTAAGGCTATTAAACAGGAATTGAAGTTGTTAAATTTAAGGAGAGGTTAAAATTCCACAGAGGAGATAGAGAAAGCAAGAAGTAAGCTATCGATAATCCATAAATCCTTGGCAACTAGCCCAACTGATTGCAATCTAGCTATAGTCAAAAGGGAAGCTCTTAAGTCCTATTTGCAAACAGTGGATACTTAACGTTTTCTATTGAAGTAGAGGGCTAGAATTAATTGGATTAAGGATGGGGACAAATGTACAAAATTTTTCTTCAATTCAGTGACTACTAGAAGAAAGGTCAACAGAATAACTTCCATAAAATCTGAATCTAGGGAAACTTTATTTGGACAGGTTGAAATTGCTAAAGAAGTTAGGATTTTTTATCAATATATATTAGGCACAAAAGGTTGTTCTGTGGATAATGGAGTGAATATTAGGCAATATGTTACAACCAAGATTCCTAAACATGAAGCATCCTTTCTAATTAGTCCTGTCACGGATCAGGAAATAGAGAAGGTGGTTTTAACAAGAATGGATATAACGCTCCGGGTCCAGATGGCTTGAATAGTTTTTATTTCAAAAAACTTGGGGAAACATTAGGAGTCTCGTAAAAGATATTGTACAGGAATTTTTCCAAAATGAGCCTTGCTTAAGCAGATTGATAAGAACTTTCTATGTTTGATCCCTAAGAGTTCTAACTCGGTCACTTAGAGTGATGTCAAATCTATATTATGTACTAATTTCCTCTATAAGATCATCACCAAGATATTGGCAAATAGGCTAAAAGATGTTCTTCACTTACTCATTAGTGTGAATCAAAGAGCTTTTATGAGAAGTAGACATACTGAGGATAATATTCTTTTATTACAGGAGCTTTAAAAGGGTAAAGTCGAAATAGAAACCCTCAAAATTGTACTATTAAAGTGAATCTACAAAAAGTTTTTGATAGTATTAACTAGAGTTTCTTGCTACAGACTATAGAGGTTATGAATTTTCCCCATAAGTTTATCAAATGGATTCAAGAATGTATTACAACTGCCTCATATGGAATCCTGATTAATGGAAGCCCCACATAAACTTTTAAAGGAAAAAAAGGTCTTAGGCAATGGAACCCTCTTTCCCCTTACCTATTCCTTATTTGTATGGAAGCTCTCACTCTTATGCTAAAACACAACACTTCATTTGACTCCAACTTTAGATACCATTCTAAATGTAAGAAGCTTTCCCTAATTAGCTTATGTTTTGTGGATGATCTTATACTTCTAAATAAGGCAAATGCTCCTTCGGTTTCTCTACTGATGAGTACTCTCCATAGTTTTAAGGAGTTGTCTGGATTGAGTATCAATTTTCACAAAAGCTATTTCTTACTTTTTAAAAGTGTTGCTCACCTAATACATTCCTTGTCACAAGCAACTGGCATGACAAAGAAAGACCTTCCTCTTTTGTATTTGGGCATCCCTATTTCTTCCAAAAGTCTAAGATTTCGTGAATGTCTTCCTTTAATAGAAAAATTCAGAAAAAAAAATTAAGGTCTTGGACTAATAGAACTTTGTCCTATAGAGGTAAACTTCAACTTTTGAAGTTGGTAATTATGTCTACGCAAGTTTACTGGTGCTCATATTGTTGGACCCCGCTGCTGGAGTCCAACATCGGACATGAGAGCGTGATGCTGTATGCGTGGGGTGAAACATGCTAATTAAACAATTAATGAAAAGACCATCGGAAGTTCAATGGACCCATCGTGAGCAAACTCAAAACTTGGTTTCGGGACTAAAACAACATATCCATAATCATTAATATCCAAAAGATGAGTTTTACAAAGCTTTACTAA
>JANIPM010000007.1:11530947-11541864 GCA_027478405.1 Erythroxylum cassinoides
TCGGGTAAGTTCGGGTAATTGAAAGTTCAGGTTCGGGCCGGGTAAGGCAAAAAAAATTTCGGGTAATTCGGGCCGGGTCCGAATAGTGAAAATCCGGCCCGAATTACCCGAATGCTCACCCCTAGATGGGACATAGAAGTAAAAATCCTAAAATATAATTTTAGTACCCAAACTCCACGATACCCTGAATCCAAATGAACTACTAAAATGAGATAAAAACATAATTTGTAATTTACTAAGTCCAGACCGAAACAGGATATAATTCAACAATAGAAATCAGAATCTCTCTGTATTGTTCGTTACATAAGAACTAAAATTATTCACAAGATTTAATTCAGAAGTAATCGACACAACTTTGACAAAAAAACCTATACTGACATGATATATCAGTTCAAATACAGTCCAATGGGGACCATAACGAATAAAAATTACGGGCCGTACCAAATCACGGAGCTGAAACACAATGCATGCAATCCTGCAAAAACCCCTCTAAGGGGCTTGTGAAAAATAAACCATGATAAACAGAAATTAAGAATCAATCATTGAGAATTAAATCTAACAATGGCCCCTTTTTTGTTGACAATTTAGGCGTCATTTTCTTTCAGGTTGTCAGGTGTTCCCGCAAGCCAGCCCCAGACACCACCTGAGCCCTGCCTCTGTTTGGCATTCAGGGCAGCTTGCTCCGATGCAGCCTTTTGTCGTTGGAGAAGTTCAAGTTCTTTTTCTAGTGTCTCCATAGTCTGCAGTTTTTGCCGTAATTCTGCAACATCAACCTGTTGATTTCAAGTAGATAGTCAGCATTTCTGATTCCTTGTAAACTGTTTTTCTGTTTTACTTGAAGCTAATATCTTAAGCATCATGCGATTATCCATTCATAAAATCAGCAAGTAACCAGCATTTCTCAGTACTGCCAACTTCAATTACATAATTTCTAGAATTTTACATGATTAATAAAATATTATACGAGAAAACGCCAGCACATACTTCCAATTTGAAACATCTTGACTGTTCAGAAGCCAGCTGACCGCGAACAGATTGGAGCTCCTGCAGTGTTGAGAACAAAATTAATGGAATTCAAGAAAAAAAAATGCTTTATCTAAATTATCATATGCATCTTACTTGGAAAACTAAACCAGAAAATTTTTCAAAATAATTACCTTGTAAAGATCAGTGTTACGAGTATCAGCTTCAGCTAACTCTGTCTTTAACTGGAGATTTTGTAACTTCTCCTTGTTCAATGATGATTCCAGTTCTTCATTCTCTGCCTTCAAAGTTGCTATAATGTTTTCTCTGCTTCCCCGGGCTCTAGATTTCTGCGTCAAAATTAAAATGTTAAAATGTTAACCAAGAAGCATCCAGATACAGCAAAAAACTATAAAGCATGAACACTAACCCAACCAAAAATGAACATGGCTGTCAATTCTCATACCATGGGCTCTATGTCAGCATTATCCATAACAATTTCCCTTATTTTTCCTTCTTGGCCCACTTCAAACTCAGACTCCGGATCCCTGGTGCCATTGGTTGCATTGTGCACAGCAGAAACACTATCAGGCACAGGAGTCTCCATGATCTTTGATCGCAAGGTAGATTTGTGGCTTGGCTTAAGAACATTGACCTAACAGGGAAATACAAAAATCATTAAGAGGAAAAAGTGTTAAGCATTATAACATAGAGGCATTAGAAATACTGCCAACCTCATTGTTGTAACGTCCATTATATCCTCCAAAAGATACGAGAATATCTTCACCACTGTAGGAGCTCACAGCCAAAGTCAAGCCCTACAAAGAACGCAGTTAAATATTTTCACGGAGATGTAGAAAGCTAGTCAGCGTGTAAGAAGTACCTCACTAGCAACAGGAACACGTCCTTGTACAGAAGTTACAACAGACCAAACAAGTGTAGACATGTTGAGGACAACAGTTTCTGAGACCCCTGTAGAATAGTCAACAAAAAGAAACTTGCATGCATGAAATCATAAAGGAGAAGTAAAACAGAATAGTCTTCCTCTTCTTCTAATGCGGCTAATAGTTACATAAGATGAGCCTGTTCAAATGATTTTAAACGAAAAGTAACAACAATACAAGCAAATACCTTTGGTGTAATTTATTTCTTTCCCTCATTTTGTCCCTTTTCAATCAGGGTGCATATAACAAAGATAAAAGGATTTTCTAGCTGCAAAATGTACATACCACTCTTGTTGTCACCCCCACCAACAATGAACCAATTTTCCCCAACTGTAACGCCTGCATGTCCTGCCCGTGCACTTGGTATGTCCCCCTGTTGTGTGGGTCTAGTCCATTCCATCTGACAATCAATTAACGAGGACAATGTTAACAAATTCCCTAATGCCAGCAAAACGTTTATAGGCATTTTATTGATTTTTAATCTTACAGCTTGCAGGTCAAGCACATGCAGATCATTGAAGCAAGTAGCGTGTGAACCCCCACCAAACATAAGAAGGTAGCGATCAGCATGCACTGCTGCAGTATGATCTGATCTTGGAGAGGGAGGCAAGCCACTATACAATCATATAAATGC
Organism: Erythroxylum cassinoides; assembly: GCA_027478405.1. Classification (NCBI taxonomy): domain Eukaryota; kingdom Viridiplantae; phylum Streptophyta; class Magnoliopsida; order Malpighiales; family Erythroxylaceae; genus Erythroxylum; species Erythroxylum cassinoides. Next base: position 11,533,489 of record JANIPM010000007.1, read on the forward strand.
ATCAAATTAATGACCAATAACTGAAAACCACTACGCCACACTCAGCATATAAATTGCTTCAAAATTGAATGGAATGAAACTTTAAATCACATATTTGACCTTCTCGTGCCAAGAAATAGATATAGAAAGCTACAATTCAAGCAACAAGGAAAACAACTCATTAAATGCCCCATACTAATTTCACAATGCTTCTCAACAACCAAATACTACAAAGTATAAATTAAACAAAGAAAATAAGGGTTGAAGCTTCTCAAATTTGGGGAATTTTCTTACATGGCATCAATTTCATCCCAAGTCATGGTCTCAAGGTCTAGAATATGTAAATCATTCAACAGAGTTCTCTTAGTGTTCTGTCCGCCAAAAACAACTATATTTGTACCGACAAGGGTAGCTGATTGACCTCCGCGTGAAACCTACAAATTAAGAAAAAGGGTTCTAAGAAATCAAAAGGTATAATATATATACACCATCAACAAGTATATAATCTATCTCACAAAATAAAAGGATTATGTGCACCACATCCACTTCTATTAGGTCTATATAGGTTCCAAAATCCAGACCAAAGCTCCATTTTAGTTTCAATCAGATGTAAGATGTTCATGAAACATCAGTTCAATATCATGCAGCAGCATACATAACTTTGGAAAAATAAGAAATTATCCTCTAACAATCTTCAGTGTCTTGGGAAATGAATAAAACCAGAAGTTGGTTTTCCTCCTCTTGGACAGCAGAGCCCAGATTTGAAGCTTTAAAGAACAATCATTAACTCATTCAGTTTGCTTTCTAGTTAACAGACAGATTAATGACAGACTAAAGGAAGAAATAATACATACTGGTGCTTTTCCATAAGTCTTTAAGGTTGACCAAGTAGATGTTCGTAAATCAAAAGCTTTCACTGCAACAGGAAAAGGAAAGTGCATCAGAGCACTGAAGACAATTTAGTAGTAACAGATTCCTGATTATTGCGCTATACCCTCCATGGTTTCAGAAGGATCCTTTCTATGCCCGGCAATTGATAGAAGCTTATTCTCCCATGATATCTGTGAAAATAAAGTAGATAATTTATCTTATTTTAACAAGAAGACACACACATACAATAGCATACCACAACTGTCCATAAATCCATATTATCTAAGAGCATATAACTTGCGTCCAAACTTGACTTCTAAATGGTCATATAGAACAGTAAAATCATCTGTATACTAACCAGTGAATGACCTGCACAAGAGGTCAAACCAGCTGGAGAAGACTCTTGAGACTCGGCTTCAACTTTAGCATCTATCTTTGACCAAGTCCAACTTCTCATGTCCAGAACCTGTGTGTGTTTCAAATTTTAGGACAGCTTACAAAGTCATAATGTTCTGGAAAACAACACCAAGCAAATCTTTTGTCAAAAGTAAAACATGTAAGAAGAAATGAAAATAAATTCTTGTGACCATAAAGTTTTGGTATATATATATATATGGAGATAAAAGTAACTGCTTTTGAAATTAACAAGAAAATCTGCATGTACTAAATCAAATATCCTGGAACTAGATCATAAATATGATAGGAGCATAACCCTTTTGGAGGAGGATCAAAGGGAGCAGCTATCGGAGGAGGCGCGAGGGCTGATAAAAGAATTCCAAAAAGATTTCCACCGGTCAGTGAGCCTCTCCCTTGGCAAGAAAAAGCCATAAAATCAACTTAAAACCTGAGACAATTCCCATCAATGTTTGATCTTATCGACAACCCCATACTCAAAAGCATGAGATAGAAAAGTTGGCAAATGAGATGTTAACTACAGGGATTATTCACCCCAGCATAAGTCCTTTCTCGAACTTGGTACTCATACTTAAGAAGAAGGATGGCAGCTGAAGATTGTGTAGGCTATCAAGCTTTGAATAAGGAGACAATACCTGACTGATTTCCCATCCCTACGGTGGATGAGTTATTTGATGAGTTGAGAGGGGCTCGATTATTTTCCAAGCTAGATTTAAAGTTAGGATACCATTAGATTCTGGTAAAGACTGAGAACATCCCAAAAACTGCATTTTGCAGTCATAACGGGCACTATGAGTTCTTGTTCATGCCATTCGACTTAGCCAACGTACACATTTGAGTTTGGCATGAACAACATTTTCAAACCGATGTTGCAAAAGTGGGTCTTAGTTTTTTTTTAAAATAACGTACTAATTTACAACTCCATAGAGCCATTTGCAAAATTTGATGTGCAAAATTTGATGGAAGTAGTAACCATCCTTAAAACTCATCGCTTATTCGCTAATTTAAAGAAATGCTATTTTTGCATAAATACAATTGAATATTTAGGTCATGTGATAATTAAGGAAGGAGTGAATGCTAATCCTAAAAGGGTGAAGATAATTGGATAGTGGCGGATGCTGCAAATTTTGAAAGAATTACAAGGCTTCCTTGGATTAACACGCTACAACTGGCGGTTTGTCAACGAGTATGGTAAGATAGCTACCCTATTAACAGACCTATCAAAGAAAGATGCATTCAAGTGGAGCAAAGAAGTGACTGCAGCTATACAGCATCTTAAGCAGGCTATGGTGCAACTAACAATACTTGAGCAGTTTCTTATTAAGAGAAACGCATCAAGCTCAAGCTAGGGGTAGTATTGATGCAGCAAAACCAACCCCTAGCTTTTTTCTGTCAAGCTTTGAATAGGCATGCTCGCCTGAAATCAGTTTATGGAGGGAAACTCATGGTTATAGTGTTCGCAATCCAAACATGCCGACATTATTTATTGGGCAAAAAAATTTTAGTTAAAAATGATGTCTTTTGTTCATTACTCGTCGCCCTGGGCTCGAGCCTAACCCAAGGACCAGTCAATCGGGCCGGGCTAGGCTCGGGTTCAATTGTCAAGCCTAGTCACTCTTAAACATCCCTACACCGCCGTCATCGTGGTTGAATTATTTGTCCAACATATTGTCAAGCTCCATGGCTTTCCAAGATCTAATCTATTCAACAGAGATAAGGTTTTTATAAGTAACTTTTGGAAGGAACTATTTCGCTTACAACAAACCCGACTACGACACAGCACCACCTACCATCCCCAAATGGACAGCCAAACCAAAGTGGTCAACTGTTGCTTCGAAACTTATCTGCATTGATTTGTACAAACACAACCTCATACCTAGAGTATGTGGTCACCATGGTGCGAATATTGGTATAACAATGCTTTTCACATAGAAACTAAGTTTGCCCCTTTTAAAATTGTATATGGAAGGGAATCACCGATGGTACTACAGTACACAAATCAGTGTACATATAACGCAAGTGTAGAGGGATAGTTAAAAGAACGGGACTTGATGCTTAAAGAAATCAACGAGCATTTGAGTGTGGCATAGGAACAGATGAAAAAACAAGTAGAACATCAAAGGGATGTTCACTTTCAAATTGGTGATCTGGTTTACTTGAAAATTCGCCATTACCGCAATAAGTCGCTAGACAAGAGAGCAAATGAGAAGTTAACACCTTGCTATTTTGGCCCCTACCCAATTGTTCAAAAATTTGGTGCTGTGGCATACAAATTAGGACTGCCAAAATCAGCCACCATCCATCCAATTTTTCATTTATCACAACTCAAGGCTACAATAAGTACTAACACCCCCAGCTAGAGATCCCTCCAATACTCCAAGTTGATTTGGAATGGAAAGTCAAACAAGAAGCTATCGGGGTTCATCCTCCACAAGACTCTACTAGTCCCACTTCCTAGTCAAATGGAAGAATATGCCAAATTTTAAGGCATCATAAGAGCCCTTTGACACCATCCAACAATAAATTTTTGGCTTTTCACCTTGAGGACAAGGTGACAATCATAGCAAGGGGTATTGATAGGCCTCCAGTTAAGTTGTTCTACTCAAGAAGAAAGAACAACAACAATAATAACAAATTATCAATAAAAATTCCGCTGAAACGTGAAGTTTGGAGAGGTCCAGCAATAACAACCTTACCACTAAGTAGTAGAGATGCTGCGTCCGACTACTCAAGAAGAAAGAAAATCAACCAAATGATTAGAGGAAAAGCCCAACATTTTGAAGGTAGATACTGAAGGGCTGCTATCTGTTATTTTTGCTTCATTAGTTGTTGGTTTTGTTGCTAGAAAGATTCTATAAGGCTAAGGTGGCATGGTTGTTAGCGTAGAGTGTCAGATCAGGGAATATTTAGTTGGTAGAGGGGAGTGGAAATGAGGCAGGCTTAATGTACTAGGATAGAAAAATGTGTAAGGAGAGGACACCTCTCGAATGTTGCCTGTAATTTCCTTCCTACTGATTTTCATCTAAATAAAGGACCTACACTGTTAACCATTCTCTAGTATTCTAATGGTAACTTAGCAAAATACATGATAGAACAACACATGACGTCAAATCATTTATCTATATTTAACACATTATATTAGCAAAAAAGCATATGAACTCTTACATGAAGATCACTTAGATAACGACCATTGTGATTCCCTCCACATATATACATTTTATCTTCAATAACTGCTGCTCCATGCTGCAAATGTAATGACAAGTTAAGAGGAAAACAATGGAATCAGTAGTACTATAAGTTGACAAGAACAAGAACAAAAGAAAGGACCAAGAGAAATTCACTAAGAAAACTAATTCACCTCATAGCGGGCTTTAGGGCGTTGACCAGATGTTGTAGGTGCAATCCACTGATCATAGACAGCAATTGCACCAAGGCCTTCCAAGACAACATCTTTGTCATGTGTTTCCTCAAAGCTACCATTCTCTGTAGAAATGGTCTTCGCTTCAAGGAATGAGTTACCATTCTCAGCAGGATCAGCTTTTGAGACATGCTGTCATTGTTAGAAAACAAGGTTGAGAAATTGATAAAGGTGGCCATTTAAGTACCCAATCAACTGCTAACATACACGCTACTATATGCTCTGCTATGTTATACAAAAAAGAAATCAAAGGACAGCAACAAAGGCCACCATATCTGTTTTAAAAACATATTTCAGTTTATTAGATGATTATCCACCATCACAAACTCCATGGTCCTGCAGATTGTGATATAGGTAAATGTTATTGAATCTTTAGGCTTAACACATCATATACATCTCTTCCAGCATATTTCACTTAAATATCACAAATATTAATTTGCTGATCAAATATTACTAATATTGCAAACTAACATGGTAACCCAAATTAAGGTACTCACATTGGTTTGCATGTCCATTACAGACGTAGAGACAAAGTTAGATGCTCTAGAATACCAACCCGGCTGCTCTTCCTGTTGATGACAAAGATATTAGTTAACTTGTATTAAAATCACTCATGAGAACAGAAAGCAGAAATTTGCATTGCTATAGACCTCTAGTATCTTCACAAACAGTCGCATTGCTTCTGTGGAGGCCATGTCTCCAAGCCCCTGCCAACTACAGAAACATAAAAATGATCAGAAAAACCACTCTTAGTGGGATAGAGTGAACAAACATATCAGTGAACCATAAAAGGCATATCAAATGACTTGAGACTATCTAACCATTTATATAACTTGTTACTCTAATAATTCATTTGGTATTATTGGCAACAGAAAAGGGAAAAGACTAGCAAGTCCAGGTATATGGCAATTACATAGGTAATGTACAAATTTATTCAGACTTTAGGGATGAGGGTCTGCCTAGTAGTTGCACTTTCTCTCGAAAACCATGCGATCATAGGCAAGATAAGGCTTGGAAAAGGGGATGGCCTAGTAAGTAACTTATTCTGATTGGGAAAAAAAAGAAGCTAGAATTTTAGAAAGCTAAAATTGATATCACTTGATCCTGAATTAATATAGTCACTACATGCAACAATTGCAGCATACAACTTCCTAGGACTTCTTAAGGAAATATAAATGAGAACAATTTGACCATGGAAAAAGATTTGTTATTCAATTTTCACATTACTTACTCCAACTTTGAGAACATATTGGAAGCATCTTATACAGATCATTGATCATCAATTTGTTAACAGCAAAGAAACTGTAGAGTTATAGAGTGAATGTGGACCAAGATTAAATGTATGGGATTACACTTATAAAAAGAAAAACAAATAGAACTTAGAAACATGTAAGCGTTAGCACACCAACCTTTTCCATTTGCTTTGTTCCACAGCATTCAAAGCACTAGGTTTTGGCCCACTACAAGGTCCTACAGTAGCCTGCAATCACGTTTGGAACCAGATAAGATTTTATAATTAACATCTCTGATGAAATGACCATCACTAAATTCCCAAGACATCCAACAACTCAATCCAAGCATATTAGTAAGTTGATGATATAATAAATGACAACATGCTCCTGCCAGAAATCTAGCCAGAAGAAACCAATATGCAGCTGCCGAAAGATCCGAGGAAATGAAGAAGGGAAGATAACCCTATCAACATACGCAAATGGTACTCCCGGATTGAATAACCATACAATTAAACATTTCAATCCAACAAGTACAAGTGTATCAGAACCTTGACACTAGATCTATCCAAAGTACGCCCCCAACAACTTAAAACTAGCACCATCTGACAATGCAAGTCTAATCCATAAAGACAGTCGAAGAGAAAAATTAAAGTTGATAATTCAACTCCGAGCACTAAAACGTTTATATATGATCTTCAATGAAGCCTACTGAATACGGAAATTCTGACATTATCAATATAATAATAATATATAAACATATAATTAACACTAACACATAGAAAATGCGCAATAACACCAAGCAATTTGCTTTTGAAAAGGAAAAGAAGTGGCGCGTCATTGCAAGGAGCAACACGAAAAGAGATCGTGAATCAGCATAGTATGCGATTGTCACCCCAAGTCAATGGATCGAAGCTAATAGAAAATGGAAGCAAGGCAGAATGCAAATTCTAACCTGCTGGTACAAGGCGTAGAGGAGCAAAGCGGTGTCGCTTTTGAACCTAGAAGAGACGCTGTTGACCGCACTGGGAGATCCATCGAATCCGGCGTACGTCGCAGCTGCATAGAAGCGCTGCGGATACGCGAGGCCAGAGCTTGCCCTCGCCATTGCCGCTGCCATTCTCCGACTCTCTCTCTCTCTCTCTCTCTCTCTCTCTCTCTCTCTCCGTCTCTCCAACCCAGTTATCTGAGACTTCTGAAAGCTTCAAGGTTGGGCAAGGGGACTGAAATGTCAGAACAAATTTGTTACAATTTGGTCTTTCTTTAAATACGAACTGGCGTTTGGTGTATGGTCATAATTATTATTACCAATTGGCCTAATTCTAATTCCAGATCTTGCTTTCTTTTCTTGTGGAGTTTTATTTATGCATTTATCTATTTTGGAAGGAAGAGATTTGTTCTTATTTTCGAAAGGGATTACAAAGCATATTCCCCATAAGACTAGATTAATTGAGATTGAGTTGAGATTAGAGGAAGTGAATTATTCTTTTATTTTATTTTAATGAGGAGTGATAAGATGAAAAGAAGTGTATCCCATTGGGATCACTTTGGAAACAAATCACCTGTTTCTATTATTATGTGTCTATTATATTTCATGAGTATCCATATATTCAATTTTGTGGAAAAATTAAGGATGTTAATGGGTCAAGCTGAAATGGGCCACAAGCCTATATATGTTTTTAAAACAAAGTCGTTGATCGAACAATTTTGACTCGTGACTTCTTTGGACATTATTCCAAAAATAATCTCTCATTATAAGCGATTGATGCTACGACAAGTTTACTGTTAACCGTATTAAACCTTTGTAACATATACTCAATATATGCACTTTGTGAGAACCTAAAACGTGTTAAGATATGTCCCGAAAAATCTAAATACCTAGGACAAAAGAGGCTTTATCTAAGTCTTTGACGTCAAAATGTTTGGCCAAAAATTGCTTAACCTTATGCATCATGGTCAAGTAATATGATGTGAGCAATCTATCATCCACGTACAGTAAAAAGAAGATAACTTTGCTCTCCCTAACTTTATAGTACAAACATCTTTTAAATTTATTTTCTACAAAGTCGAAACAGGTCAAAACCCCGTCATTTGTAAGATAATACTTTTGGAAGGTTTCATGTTAACCATATATTGATTTGTTTAATGCACAAACCATGTCAATTCTATTTGGATCCTGAAATACTTCAGTTGTTCCATATATACTTCTTTATAAAGGTCTTTTATTTAGGAGAGCAGTTTTGACAACCATTTGATGTAACCCTATATCATCATGAGCTACAATTGTCAAAATCAATCAAAATGTATCATTTGAGGATACAGGATATAAGGTAACATTAAAGTCAATCTTTCTCCCTGAGTGAACCATCAAGCAATTGAGTGAGCCCATAAACCCCTAAATTTTATCCTGAAATTCTTTAGTTCTTAAAACTTATTTACAACTGACATGTTTGCAGTTCTACTGTA
>JANIPM010000007.1:11549010-11582521 GCA_027478405.1 Erythroxylum cassinoides
TTACATGTTAAAGGCTCATCACTGCAGGCAAAACCAATATGATCCAACAGATGGGATGCTTCCAGAAATACATTTGATGCATCTAGAAATCACATATCGAAGAAATAACAAATGAAACAACAGAGGAAGCAACGAGCAAGACAAGAAATAACAAATGAAACACTGGAGTTCATTTTCTTTTCTGCCTTACCCCTTCAACGACACCCATGAACAACACACCCATTACCCATACCTTCGAAACCCATTACCCATACCTTCGAAAAACATAATCGATGGGATCAAAGAGTCTTACCGAGAAGAGAGGAGAGACAGTCGGACGCTGGGTTGGTTGAAGGGAGAGTGCGAATCTGGAGAAGACAATCGGGAGGTAAAGTGAAAAATAAGGAAAGTTTCCCCAATCTTTAGTTGTCAACAGAAAAAACAAATGCTTTACCTTTAACTGCAGAGACGAAGCAGAGAGAAGAAGGAGAGAGTATTTTTCATAAGCAGTAACTGGGGACACGAAGCAGAGAGGGACGAAGGAGGGCGAGGACAAGCGGTCGACTGTCGAATGCTGGTATGACGTCAACGGCGACTCACGTTTCTGGAGAAGACAAAACACACAAACGAAGCAGATGGAAGAAGATGAAGCAGATGGAAGCAGATGGGGTTGTGGGTCGAGGGTCCAGATCGGACGAGGGAGTCGCAGGGAGGAGAGACCAAAAACGAGAGAGAGGCAGGGGCTATTTCCGAGAACGCGTGTGCTATTGTTTCGGAGGCAGAGTCAGAATGTCGCCTGTCCGACGGTTTGGAGATAGACAGAAATTATTGTCGCTGTCTATCGGTGGCAGATGACAAAACCGGCAAAGACAGTAACCAAACAGCTGAGAGTGACAGGATTTTCATGTCATGTCCACTGTCCCCACTCACGGGGACAGTAACCAAACGCTGCGTAAAAGTCAAGGACATGCAAACATATAATATCAAGCTATGGCCTATCTCATAAATCTATCAAACGAAGATCACAAACTCGTGTAAATGGTCTCGTGCATGAAGACTTGTAGACTCGCAAATAATTTGCTTGATAACCTTCATGCCCAGTATCATGATCCTACTGTAATTGCCTCTATGTAAGATATAGATCTTTAAGAGGACCTGGGGGAAAATAATATATACATACGATTTGTTTTAGGCTTCAAAATTATTAAAGGTCCAATTTCACACACGACCTTACCAATGTCACAAGATGGTCCGTACATCTAAAATCTCATGCAACTTATAACTATATATTTAAAGCAATGATGTTGAAGTTTTAAAACAACTATTATAAGTTTAATTTCATTTAATAAGTTTTAACATAATGTTGTGCACATCAAATGTACTACAAGATAACATATTTTAATGTAAGATTTTTTTTTTGGTTGCTCACGAGGTATTCTAGGAGGGTTCCAATTATGAAAAGATACCTTTAAACCATCAACTCTCAGATTAATCCCGCTCGAGCTGGGTAAGTCACTACATAATGAACCGTATTTTAAGGACTGAGTTGACCGTGGATTTGAACTTTTTATTAAATGTTGGATTGAGATGAGATGAGATTTTACTGATCCGACCCAGCCCACTTCGTTTTACAGCTCTTACTGTCTCTTTTGGGTTAACGAGAAATAGAGATCTCTCCCTTTGACTTTCACAAGAAATTGTTTCTTTCTTTTCGACTAATCTGTTTTCTGGGTTTGGCTCTCGATCAGGGTATAAATAAAAGTCGAAAGGAGATAGTTTCTTTAGAGAAACGAGGGTGTTATAGATGGAATCGTCATCTTCTTCTCAAGTTATAAGCCCAGAAGAAGTGTTGGAACAACTAATGAATGATGGTACAATTGATGCTCTCAGATTGAAGATCATTAACCAGCTCAAATCCAATGTAACATGCATTTTCTTTCTTTTTCTCGCTAATTCCTTATTTGGGTTTCTTTAATTTTCGTTTTAAAATTGTTTCTGTTCAATTCTTATCAGCAAAAGTTATTTATGTTCTTTTGGACCCGTTTATCTTTTTTGGAGATAAAATTCCGGTCCTTTTCATTTTATATTTTTTGCTGTTTGAGATATAGCTATACTCCATCTCTGACTTTTATGGTGCGTGTGTGTGTGTGTGTGTGTGTGTATAGGTCTTTGGTGTGTTTATACAATCTGAAGCTTTCAATCATAGTTGTGTATATCATTCAAATCTGCTAACGTGAGGAAATAAGTGAAACTTGGCGACAGTGGTGGTTAATGTTTTCAGGCATTGATGCTGGACATATCAAAGAGTTGATGTTTAGTCCTGCTTTTTTCTTCACAGGAAGAGCTTAAGAACACTACTATAAGAATGGCTGAACAGAGCAAGGTTTTAAATACTCCCGGAGCAGAGAAACAGACCAAAAGAGAGTTACTGGATGCTCTTCGTCAAGAGCTTGAGTACGTTTCTTATGTCACCGTTTTTCCTTCTTTTAGTCTTTCATTATGCTTACTATTAGTATCCCGTGCATTCCTATTTGTGTGCTTTGATAATCTTGTGGTTTTAAGTGCAAAAGGAGTTTTAATCCAATGTTTTTCCATTCTGATTAAGATTTTGACTATCTACTCTGTCGTAATGTGGTTTTGGTTGACTTTTGTTATTGAAACAATTCCAAACTTCTGATATCTTGAAAATTGTACATTATGAAAATGGCTACAGCTTAAGTTCTCCATATGGGCTTACGTTAATTTAGCTGATTATCACTGGTATGCCAAAATTACTGCTGGCTTAGGGTTCCTACTTCCTGTAATAAACCTTTGTATTTGAATCATTTTGAGTTATGAATCAAACCATAAAGTAGCATTCAAATGAGTAACTATATGATGTTAGTTGTGGTGGCTATAGGAGCAACTGAGAACGATGATGATCAAACTTGTTCTTTTGTATGTGGATCTTCTACAATTATTGGCATTTTCATAGGGGCCTTGACCAACCATTAGAAATTGTTTCTTGATTGTCCTATGCAGGACTCCAGTGCTGGAAAAGGCTTCCAGGTCAGTATGGGAGTTGATTCTAGATAATGATGGGCTGGGTAAAGAAATTAGTGAAACAGTTGAAAGAGTGTATTGCCGCTTAAGTGGCCGCGAAAGTCCACTTTTTCCGTTACCAAGTTCCGAAACCCAGTTAAATAAGAAAACTGAACAGAAGAGGCTAGAAGAGAAAGATGGAGAAAGTGAGAACCAAAAGAAAATTTCAAATTCAAGTTCAAAGAAAAGGAGACATGGTGAGATGAACACGGCAAGAGCGGCAGATGAAGTGGCAGTCCAGGTGGGAAAAGAATTTGCAGTTAGATCTGGGGATCCACCACCTCGACAGGAAACATCCTGTAAATCCTCTCTATCAACTTCTAAGGCATAATCTATTATGTAAATGAACTGTTTTTTCATATGTGATAAGGATATGAAGTTTCTTAGATTTCCTATTCTAATCTATCAAAATGTTTCTTAGATTTCCTATTCTAATCTATCAAAACTGTTATTATTTGGGCTTAGTGACATTTCTATGCGTGCTAATCTTCTGAAAATTTATATCAGAAAAATCACTGTTTTGGCCTTTTCATGACATGTTTCCTATTGCTTATACTAAGTTTTTGTTCATCCTTTGCATTTTGCGTATGTAATAACTGGACCTAATCCAGCAAATTCAAAACTCAGCGATCTCCATTCCAAGTCATCTGCTGCCATGGCTGGCTGGTGGAATTAGATAGCAAAGATAAACTGCAGTTGTTTTCATTGGAAACATACTTGAGCTAATGTCTTTACAATTAACAAGAGCACAAGAGCCTCAGTTTTTTTGTCGTTCTGCAGTACTGAAGAATGATTATATACATGAAGTTGATTATAGTAGCAAATGTATGATTCGTTTTCGCTACCATAAATAGGTGAAGAACTAGAAATTCTAGCATTAACAAAAGTTACAGATTCAAATAATTCCTGCTATTTGGCAAATCCAACTTGATGACAAGAAATCATTAAAGACTAGAAATGGATCAAAACTGAATGTAAGTTTACATAGTGACTTCTGATCAATTTTGTAAAGTTTCTACCTTCGCCTAACTAGAGAGAACATAGTACTGCAGTTCTAAACAGAAAGGAAATAATGATCTAAAATCTATAAACTTTTGTTTTGATGGTCATACAAGTTATCTACACTCATTTCTGTAGCATACCCTCGTCCTGTTATGTTACTGATTGTAGGATTAGCTGCAATCATTTCTGGCGCATATAATGCTCCTGTTGTCATACTCATAGAATCATTGGAGTTGTTGCAATTTTGATACACCCTTGAATGTGCTGGAGATGCTTGGTGTTGATAGGATTGATCACACGATGCAAAGGGTATGTCAGCCGGTATATGAGCCACTGGATTTTCCAAACCAGCTTCAGCCGGTAAGGCAACAACTTCCTGTTTTTGGTGAAACTGACCTCCAACTCCACTTATATGTACATAGTCATCTATAACCTGACATTGAGCGGGGTTCATTGAGACCTTTGTATTTTCCTCGGGGGGATTAAGGACTACAATCAATGAATCCGCTCCTGGAAGGTGATTACTTCCATTGCAACTTCCAAGTTGTGCACCAATGAAGAACTGGTTAGTGAGATTATGCGAAGCTTCATCTCTGGCAATACCCTGACCTTGGTAAAAAAAAGGATCAATTTGAGAGTATTTATGCCAAGAGAAATCTGAATTTGCTTGAACGAAGCTTTGGCGAGGAAGAGTTGAGTTTAATTGTGTGGATGAAACATGAGCTACCAGTCTTCCGGCTTGATCCTTTGCCGGAGCATCTCCATAAGAATTCATTCCTTGCTTCCAAACTCTTGCATCGTTGATAAGTTGGTCATTTGAATACGCAAAATCCACGACTATGTTGCCATGAAAGAGAGTTAAAGAGTGTTATCTGAAACTGAAAATATGATTAAGAAAGCAATCTGAATATACCTGATATCGGTGAAAGTTCATTACAAGACAGATGACGCATTCCGTCATAAGACCGAGTCTGTGGACGGAGTCCCATAGGCATAGATGCAGTAAGAGACGGAGGAGGCAACTGCATTCCTTGGTAGTTGTTCAGCATATTCAGAATACGGGGATTATAGTGAAATCCATTTTCATCTGGGAAGGTTGGCGACCACGGCATACTTGGGAAAGCTCTCTTGGTGAGCTCGAGCAACCGGTCGTCGCATTGCAAAAGCTTCTCATAGTGCGTGTCAAGTGATCCCGGTGGAAACACAAGATAGTGCGTCCTAAGCATACACCATTAGGTTGGTTAGGTATTTTATTAAATTCCATTTTGACAGAATGTTAAGGGGTTGATGATGTCCAGACCTGCATTTATTAGCATGCCCACCAGTAAAATCCGAGGTTGAACTCCAGATGGTGTGCTTTCTTGGCTGTGGATCAACTTCCACGAAAAAGGTGGGTCGCTCATTTAACTGCGTCAGCTCAATATTACGGAGTCAGTGAGAAGTTCCTTTCATTTTGTTTGCAAATTAAAAGGAAAAAGAAGACCTCAATTTCCAGAGCAGCGGGCTTCTTGTCCTGAATGTTAGCTTGAATGGCTATTATATTACTCCATTGAATTTCAATCTTTCTCTTCAACCTCCCTTCCAAAATCTCCCACACCAACTTCCTTTTAGCAAAATAACACTTGGCCACCAGATCACCTTCATTTCGCGACACTCTCTGCAAAAGGAAACAGATGTTACGAGAAAAGAATTAGGTTGTACTATGATTGATTGACACAGAAGTCTGTTGTGAACTTTGTACCTCCCACGATCCAATTCTGAGTAGTGAAGCGGTGAAATTAGAAGCCTTCATTTTGCCGAGATCGTCATCCTTGACACGGTTTAATGATCCATGATCGGTTTTAACCTCAGAAGCAGACAATTTCTTATACTCACGGAAAGAGGAGGTAAGATTGATTCTCAAACCGAATGGTCGTAAGTTCAAAATTTTCTTACCTAAGGTGCTCTGTAACACAGATTATTAGCAGCATATAGCGACAGAGCATACATACGTCGAAGTCAATATAGAGACGAAAATGGAAGTCATAAGAAATATGGACAAAATAGACATGGAAGTGTGTAGAAAACGTGAAATTATAGGTACCTGTTCATCTTCCTTCTGATTTTCAAGAGTTTTCATAATCAACTCGTTTGCAGCTTGAATGCATTCAACCCCATTAACAAAATTGTACGCATCTTTTTCACAATCAGAATCCTCAACATATTGAACAACGTCACCAAGTCCAGCATAACTACCAACTTTACCACCACCACCGCTGACCGATGTCAACGCTTTGTTACATTGAGGACCACTACATTCACATCCAACATCACCACCATCGGAGCATATGAAACGCTGAGGCACTTCAACATAATCTTCATCCATTGAGAACGACCAAGTTGTTAGCTCAAGCAAAGCAGACGTGTCTGGTGCTTGAACATGCCTTTGCTTTGTCTGACCACAGGCTAAGCCCGGGTCCGAACCACCACGGTGTTAGTTGAAGCAGGGAAAGGAGATACGATGATCTGTACGATAAAGGAGGCGACTTTATCGGGTTAAGAAGGCACAAGGAAGAGCGAAGCAGGGAAAACCAAAATCAGAAAAAGCAGAGTAAGAGAAGACTTCATACGGATACAGAGTGCGCTGAAAGAGGAGTGACAGTTGGAGTCAGCATCGAAGGTGAGCGGGGCATTTTAATGTAGAAATTTCATTTTGACTCTAGTCCAGTATGAGAGTGTCCTTTTAGCGGTAAAAGACTATTCTTTTAGTTATGAATCCTTATCTCTTGCAGTTTCTGGTTTATTTAATCTCCTACGAAATTATTTCGATGATTTGTTAGTTATGGACAAGCCTATTTGTCAGGGAAATAACACTAACTTAGCTTGTTTTTAATTAAATTTTGGTGCATGTATATGTATAATATAACTTAGCAACCTGTTTATCTTGTTATTTAAACAATATTCCAATATTTTCATTATATGTTGATTTATGAAATTCAATAAAATTTTATGTTTGATATTATGTAATTATATTGTTATTTAGTATATTTAAATAATATGAAATAGTGCAATATATCTCTCATATATTATTTCATTTAGTATTATCAAATAACAAATTATAGTTTAATTGAAATTTTTATTATTTGTGAATAAAAATGTACACGAAAAAATAAAGTTAGGTTAATTTTATAAAGTAATTTTTAATAATAAAAATGAAAATATCTTGAGAATATTCCTTTTTATATTGTAGCATCTCTATAAATGGGTTAGAGATACTCTTAGAGGTAAGACTGCGTATTACTAGACTTTTTCAGACTTCAAATCTCAACGAAATTTCTACCGGGTGTTGTTATTATCGTTTATCTTCCTACAATTGATTAGATGGAATTCGCTAGTAATACTAATTACTTATGGGTTAACTAAATAAAAAGCTAATGAACTGTTACTAATTGGAGCGAAAAAGGTAAGAAGTCTATCTAGAATGCAAAATCATCGTATACAATTATTTAACAAACAGAAATGCATAAGTGTGATTGGTGACTTGTTCGTCATAGATCATATTAGCCAAGAAGTTGCTTACACGGATGCCATTTTTAAAATTTTCTTTTCCCAAGGTAAAAAAAGAGAGAATTGAAATAGTTAATTGTGTAAAGATTTAAGAGAATTTGCAATCCAAATGTTAATATTTCATTAGCAAGCCGCCGTAGTAGCCATATGGTGCTTTAATAAACATTTATGTGACTTAGTAAGCAAGCCATGCAATGGGTCCCATTCTCTTTAGACAGCTCTTTTAAGATAAATATTGCATCTTAATTTAATACTTAAAGAGTATAGTTTTTTGGTTGTGTTATTGAGATTTGGAGACATTAGATAAGCTTTTAAATATATTTACATTAAATGTAATATAGAAACTACAAAAAAATCATATTATAATAGCAAAGCAACAACAATTTAAATTTTATGTTTTTCTATTGAGAAAAAGAATAATTAAAATTATTCCAGGGTTTGATATTTTAATCACACCATGAAACAAAAACAAATCACCTACTACATTAAAATTCACAAAAATAACAAATCTTATATTTTCTAACCATGTTACTTGTACTTGGATTTTTATAATATCAAATATATATCAAGTTTCATATCAAATGATGTTATAAATGGAAAAAGTAACTTCAATGAAGTCATAGAAAATACATGTAAATCACTTAATTTTTTTATATTTTTGTTACTATTTGATACCTTAAATTTAATTATTTTGCTAGAAATAGTGAAATAATGTGGTAAAATATTAAATAAAGTTAGGTAAGATTAGGTGAAGCAAATACTATTTACAGCGTTACATACGAAAGATTAGTAGATAAATTAAGGATATAAAGATTGATAGAGCTCCTACATAAAAGATCAGATAAATTGCGAATACAAAAGTGTATAGAATCGTTGCATCAAATATGAGTGAATAAATAGATGAGATAATTCTTGACCACAAATATTTTCAAAAGTGCTACCAAATTATAGGAATAATTTGGCTACTCAAACTATCTATAAGTTGAGTAAGACCTTATATGGATTGGAACAATTGCCACAAACATGGTTTAGGAGATTTGTAAGAATAATGATGGCTATATGATATTGTCAAAACCAGGGATATCATATATTGTTCATCAAACACTCATTTTTAGGGAGGAGTCATAATACTTTTAGTGTATGTTGAGGACAAGTGATAGGGAAAGTAAACAAAGGAAGATAGTCTCTAAGTTAATTTTAGGTAAGGAGTTTGTGATCAAGAAGTTAGGAAAGCTAAAATGTTTCAACATTATTAAAGTAGCTTTCTTTAGACAAGATATTTTTATCTCTAAGAAAATTATGTTACTAATCTACTTAGAGAAACACACAATATAGCTTGCAAAATAACAAGTACTTTAATAGACTTGAACATTGAACTTGGAAAGGCAAAGAAGGATGTTGCAATAAACAGGGAAATGTAGTATGACCTTATAAGGAGGCTCATTTATCTATCTCACACACGACTAGATATATCATATGTAGTGGGTGTGATAATTTTTTTAAAAAATAAACCAGGGATGGTATCCTGGAGGGGATGGTTACCTTTTTTTATTTAATATTAAAACTATATATAACATGTATGAGGGGAATATAAACCTTACCTCATAAAGTAAAAATATAGTAGTGCAGGTAGTAATGAATAACAGATAAAAGAATTATGGAAGTTTAAAGGAATTAGCAAAACCATCTGATGTAAGGAAAATGTTGTTTATCTGAAGCAAAAATTCCTCTAGTGTGTCATGTTAGGTCTTCAATATTATGAAATTTCATTTGTAGATATGGGTGAAGTTGTATTCAAAAACTTTTTAAAATGTAGAAATATCATGTATAAGATCCTTCTATCTAAAAGGATAGGTCATTTTTCCTCTCAAAATTTGAGCCAAAAGAAAAGAATATAACACCCCACTCTCATAAGACATATAATTGACATTTTAGAGAATATTCGAGTACGTACCTCACAAGGATGACATGTTAGAGCAATCACATTACTAACTTAATCATAGCATCATCATTAAAACATAAATATCACAATCTTTAAAAACTCAATTCCTCGTTTTCATTTCATAAAATCGAATATACCTTGTAGTATTACATACTTCATCCTTATATATAATATCAAAGAGTTATTAGAGTCTACAGCTCTATTATAAAATATGCTACATGCTACATGAATGAGGAACTATAAAATATTTTATCTAAATTCTTCAGTCTCAATTGAGCGACATTTGATCCATTTCTTTTATCCAAAAGCAGTACTAGATCTCTTCTAAGTTGTCTTAGAAGCTAAGTCCGTTCTCTCACACCTGAAAAGTTAAAGTTGCAATTTTGATGAGTTTTGCGAACTCAGTGAGCTACTCATCATTGATGGCTCACTTATAACACATAACATATACAATTCATTTTTCAAGTTCAAAAACAATTCATGTCATCATATAATGCACATCTTTCACCAATTATCAAATAGCACCAAATAACACTTTGTTCATTTATTCACTTTTTACATTCATAACGGTTCATATTCGATTCAATCATTTATATAATGCATATTAAAATATATGTGCAATGTTCATAAGACTCACTTTCTTTTATTACTTTCTTATGACCGAGTGTCTTTTTTACTATCCTGTATCCATTGTGGATCTCGAGCTCATTAATGACTGTCCTTTATCCGTTGGAGATACATGACTTATTATATATAGTGAGCTTGAGGCTCTTACCATATTCTAAGCTTTAAGCTCTTTTTCACTAGCTATTCCGATCACAACTTTCTTTATGTTATCATGTATTCATGTAGTGGAATGCATCATATGTATTCAATCATCCACTTGTGCTCAATTTTCTTTCACATTCACATTCACCATCGGACCTTGGTCTGGCGTTCAACAATGAAGTTAAGTATCACATATTCTATCAAATTCACATATAATGAGCACTTTTAATATATTATTCATGTTTTAAACGCTTTGGATATTCAATGTCTGGAATCAACAAATTCACTTGACATAATAATTTAATTCAGATTTTAAACAAAACAATAAAACAATGTGAGACTATTTAGGTTACTCACAGTATGCTCCAGCTAGCTATTGCCTTGATGTCTCGGAAATGTCTGAATGTTGTCGCTCTAATTACTCTTCTATATCATACAACACATACACATTTTCACATTACTAATTTGCACATTTCATGAATACTCAATTATATACATATGTATATATGACATGTATAATACATGCACAATGACAATCTCGAGTATATTTCCTTAATTCACATCTTATGATCATTTATATATCATATCTTGTGAAACTTGATCTTCCTAAGTTCATCAATCAACCATTTACTAATCCTTTTCTAGTGAATTCAAATGATAATAAAATTTGGTGGAGAGGAATGACAATGTGTGAGCAGCTCATGGTTCAAACTTTAAGTCAATCGAAGATTCGAAGAAGGAGTTATGGTCAAAAGAGTGAAGAGTGTTGAAAGTTGTCAAACAACAGTGCACAATCATGCTTTTGCATGATCGTGCAACTATCAAATGATCCTTCTTTGTCACGATCATGCTTTGTATGATCGTCCAACTTCCTGATGTTTCCTACGATCGTGCACTACCTAATGATTCCTTTATTCAAGCATCATTCTAGCTTTTCTCAAAACATATTTTCGGGTCAATTTTACATGGCCATTTTGACAAATAAAACGAGGTATTTAGGCAACACATTCTTCTAAAACAATGTTCCTTTATGTCTTAACTTTTTAATGACGCTAATTTAATGCATTTTAGCTTAATATTATGCAAGTTTTATTCAAATACTACAAACTATTCTCAAATTATAATAGTACACAATACTTAACTTCAACCTAAATTTTGAAACTCTAAATAGAATTCAAATTCAATTCCTCAATGAAAAATGTATCATATGTCTCTAGTTTTATCTAAACTTAAAATCATCCTATTTGGATATGTACAGATCAAGATATGGCCAAAATATAGATGTATGTTTCGTGAAAACACTCCATCTAACATACTCCAACAATTCTTCTTTCACTTTTCTAGATTTTCAACTCCTATTTGTTACATTCAAACCATCTTATGCATAGTTCATCAACTCTACATCATATCTTCTTCATTATCACCTCAATTTCAATCACAAACAAATCATATTCTATGTTTAATCATAACACCAATAATAAAACATCTACATATATATATACATTCATCACCAACTTTCTACACATGCTCAACTCTAATCTCACATTCATTTTACTTCTAACTATCACCTTAATTCATCCCATTTCAAGACACCGCATTATTTCCTTTCTTTAGCTCTAGACTCATTTTAGTTCATCTCTAAAACACCCAAAGAGATCTAGTTAATAAACATTAAAAATAGAACATGAAACATCTATTTATCTATCAAAATTTTATGCACTTTTTCCTACCCCCATTTTTAATGATCTTTCTATTTCAAGCTCATCTCTACATCAACTTATAAAATATTGATCATCATAAACAAAAAAACAAGACATCAATGTGTTCATTTCTTTACCGACGTTCCAACATATATAAAACATCATTTTATGATCATTTAACCTCTAACTATCTTCATACATGTTTCATTCAACAAATTATGAAGGACAATATGATACTTACTTGTATAACTCTAAACTTCTTCAAAATCATGTAAACCCTAGCTTTCCATGGCTCACACGATCATCAACAAGGAGGTGGGTAGATTAGTTTTTTTTTTTGTTACAAGAAGAAGAGATAACAAAGATCTTGAAGAAACAAAGTGAAGAATAGCAAGAACTTAATAAGACGAGGGTGAGGGTGAGATGGTCGTGAATGAAGAAAACAAAAATTAAGAAGAAGAAAGCATATGACAAACCGTGAAAGACAAAGACAAGGATGGTCTTCCAAAATTAAATAACGTGGGGGTGAGTTAAAAGCAAGGTAACAATTGCTTGGTGGGTGTCTTGACATGTGTCATGAAACTTACCACTTAAATAACCAAATTAACATCTTTTAGTAATGGTACTCAAATCTCTAGTCCATTTGTCACCTAATTTCTAATTCAATTGTCACCCAATTTTCAATGTCACATTTTCAACAAATCCTAATACCATTTGCCAATTATTTCAACTACCATTTGACACTTATTTCTACTGTTATAAATCAATTGTCCTGCCACTTGATATTTTTCCTAATTAAAAAATGCTCATAGTTTCAATTTTTTTTTTCAGATTTTCACCAAAAATTCTAAATCAATAATTATTCTCACCAAATCAATTTTCAAGACAAAAAGTTTTTGCAATATTGAACAAAACTTCTTTGTTTATAAATTGAATTAGCAATTTGGGCAAAGTAAATCAAATTGGAACCACCGAGGATTCATGATCAATATGAAAAGTAGGAGTCTATTTAAAAACTCGCATTGGTTTGCCATCAATGTACCAAATTCCACGTGAATATACTCGATGAAAATCTGATTCAATATCCATCTTCAAAATAATTTGGCGAGAGTCGAGTAATCCGACTGTGATTTTGATATCCTAAGACACAAAAAATTTTCGAACCATATCCAATCCGAGTCTACCCTAGGAAAATTTTCCAACAAGTGCAAAACAAAATGGGAGGGACATCTTATCTACAATTGCTTTTGAAAATATGATTGATGGCTCACCATGGTGTTTGGTGATTGTTGGCTATTGCAAAACAGAGTTATTTGTTGTGGACGTGGTAGCTGAAGGTGTCGTGAGTACTTGAAGGAAAGAAGGATGATTTGGAGGTGCTAGTGGATGGGCATCGCCAGCAAGATTGTCAGTCATGACCAAGAAAAGAAACTAGCAGTGGCACGATTAGGGTTTCAGGGGAAATCGTTTTTCTATCGTCCTTCTTAATTAGTGAATGTGATATGTTAATTCATGTATAGTCTTTAAAAAGTTCATTTACATATAGTCCATCAAGAATTATAAAATCTCAAAGGGATACCAAAAACAGGTATTATGTTTAATAGACATAGATGTCTAATATTTGGGATATATAAAAATGTTGATTATGGAAGATTGATTATTGACAGGAGATCAACTGCAGTATATTACACCTTTCTTAGTAGGAATCGTGTGACATGGAAAAGTAAGAAGTAAAATAAGGTAACACAATCTAGTATAGAGGCATAATTTCAATCAATGACAATATGTGTGAAAACTATTGAAGTTGAAAATGATCTTACAAAAATTAAAGATTATTTGGAATGACCCAATAAGACCAATGAGCTAATAAATATATGATTGGTATAGCTTAAAACCGAGTATAATATGATCAAATGATGCACATCGAAGTTGACAAATAATTCATAAAAGAAAAACTAGAAAGTGCTTTGATTCACTTACTTTATATGGCTACAAATGCTAAGGTACTTACCAAAGGGTTAAGTAGCTCAAATTTTTTAGAATGTTATATCCAACTTGTAAATGGAGAATAATTATTCACCCACACATAGAATTCTTGTAATCCTAAAATAAGGTTGATTATATTTTAAAGATATGTTATATCCTTATAACTAGCTTGATAATCATTTTTATTAGTAAAACAATTTGTATATAGTTAACTTTCTTGAACATTTACAAATAATTTAATACAAAAAAAGACAATTTCCCCAACAAATAGTAAATGTACATGTCTCTTGACATATCCAATGACACATATTAATTTAGTTGAATGGCTTTTTACCAAAAGGTGACTGCACACCTCTTTTAGGAATTAGGACGTGAGATTGACAAGTGTTAGATGATGTGGCATAGAATAACACGTACAAAAAGCATTTTGAATGGAAAAGTCCAAATCCACTGACATCAAATATGTGCATGTGCCCATTTCCTGTTCTGTGCAAATGTCCATATCAAAAGTGGAAAAGGCCACGGTTGGTTACTAAACTAAAGAAAATCAGTTTAGTTAGGCAAAATCTAAAATTATCATTAGCAGTCTAGCCTATGTGTGTAGATAAACAAAGGTGGCTTACATATTACTGGTCTCACTTCGTACTTAGCTACCATTTCGTGGGAAAGAAAATGGAGGTGTCCTCCATGCTTTTTGACTAAAAAAATAAGAGTGACCTAATCATACTTTTGTTATGAGAAAGCACAAAGTCGAGATGGTGATGGTTGGAAGCCGCCATTTCATGACAAGGTGTACATGTGGCTCGAATTGACCTATTCTCTTGGGTATTAAATTTTCTTTGGTGGAATTGTGACCCAATATGGTCCCTCCAAATCTTGCTTTTGATCATTTCATCTCAAGTCTTATCCATTTCTTCTACAATGTAATGAGGTGACTGACTAGTGGGAATTTCATGATTGGGTATCTACTTATGGGATGAAAAACTCACATGGGTCTTTGAGATTGATACGAAGTATGCAATCTTGGTGGGATCTTCAAAATGAATTTCCATGTCTTTTCCTAGCATAAACATCTTGTTTTGCATCCATTGGATGTTAAATACTCGTCTTTTTCTTCTTAACTATGCCTATATTTCAAATTAGAACTGGTTTGGGTGGGTCTGCACCATTAGGTTTTGTCCCCTTTGATTCTAGGTTGTCTACGCGGATTTCGTAGCTCGAACCTGTGACCTCAGGGTTTTGTTGGGTGCAAGACCCACGCCTCTTACCACACGCCTCTTACCCCAGTGGTGTGAGGCGTGAGTCATGCACTCAATAAAACTCTGAAGTCTCAAGTTCGACTCCTAAGACCTCCCAAGAAATGAGAATAGGAAGTAGACAACTTAGGCGACCAAAGGGGACAAAACTTCAATGATATAGGCTCACCCAAACCAAGTACAGTATGTGAATTTGGAAATCTATCAAATTAAAGCAACAACTTGTAATAATATTATGTCATCCAAGTCAAGTCGAATGTTGAGGTCTTAATCAAAAGGAATAAGTATGACACGTACTCAAAGCTGAGTGATCGTTAATATCAAAAACTGTTTTGCAGCCTCCTCCAAGTTATAATGGATAAGATGTCTCTCCATGTCAAGCCACTGGGCGGTGGTGCGGTGGCTACCAAAGCCAAGGAGTCAACTTTCAAATCACCAACAACCCACTTGACAACCACCCCAATGATTGTTAATCGTATGGGATCTGCAGTTTGCTTTCCACACAGAAAGTAAGCCTGTGGAGTCTCTTCTGTTTATCAATATGGCCTTGGATTTTTTGCCTTTAGTACATTGAACAATCTTGTCAAACAAGAGACTGACTGTGGTAGGACGATCAATAAACTACAGTTTATTCTTCACAGGCGTGCTGCAAGTATGCAGCTGATATATCTTTTTCTTCCCTTCCGCGGACTAAAATTCTAGACCTGTGAACCTGAATCCAAAGAACCAAAACCTCTAGTTGTTTAGCTTCAAAGGAACTGTTAAAATATAGTCCATTTTTGCACCGAAATGATCATTGCTAAATCCCTACTTCACTTCATGATTGAATAGCTTAGTGTTGAACCAAAAACAGAAAGGAAAAAGACAAGGGCTGTATCAGTAAATTGCAAATTGTCAATCCAAGGATGATAAAACACAAGCTGAAGCCACTAAAATAGAAGTCGTTCTTTTGCAAGCATGAGAACTTATAGTTAATGACCTTAATATGGAAATTACATTTCTTACAAATGGGTAGTTTTCGTATATATTAATGAAATAAATGAGGAAACAATGGTGTTATCATCTCCTTGGTATTCAGGTGGTGCCCAATAAAACAATTAACTTCAGGTGTATTGTTAAGACCTAAATAGATCTAACTGATCATAGTACAAAACTGGACTGGCTGCAGGTGATAGTCGCAAAGAATATCTCAAGAAAGCACGAGGAAGAAGGTGGCTCATTTGTCTTGACTCTTGTCATAGTCAAAGGCTAAATTAAATATCTGACTGTAATCATCAACAAAGTGGACTTCAAGGCCTTCTTTGACATTTGGTGCAAGCTCATCATAATCCCTCTTGTTAGCTGAGGGAAATATGATAGTCTTCACGTCGCTCCTCCTTGCTGCTATTGTTTTCTCCTTCACCTGTGTTTAACAAAGACAAGCATTTGTAAGTTTTTGAAATGCAAATCTAAAGAAATGACCAAGCATTACAACTAAGAGGAGAGGATGACTTTTAAGATATTCTAATTATGAAGCTTTCTAAGTGATATATATATATATGGCCAGCAATGCAAGTCGCTTCACAGAAACAATAAGTCTATCAAAAGAAGAAAGATGAAATCCTTCTCGTGTTTTGCAAATGGTAAGACACGAAATGTCACACATAAGCACTGAGTTAGATGGTAATAAATAAATGGTTTAGTTACTAAAGAGGAGAACAATAGAGGTTGAACAAATAGTTTTATGTACCCCGCCAATGGGAAGGATTTTCCCAGTTAGTGTAACTTCCCCAGTCATTGCTAGATCTTTCCGCACAGGCTTCCTCATGGCTAATGAGAGCAAGGAAGTAATCATGGTGCAACCAGCACTGGGCCCATCCTTTGGAGTAGCCCCTGCAGGAACATGGAGATGTAACTTGGAATTGGCAAAGAAGGGGTTCTCAGGATCCTTTTCAAGCAATATCGCTCTGGAAACAGTGTGAGCTATTTCAGCACTTTCTTTCATAACTTCTCCAAGTTGACCGGTAAGATGTAGCGAACCTTTACCCTCTCCTTGCTCGATATGAGTGGTCTCTATATACAAGGTGGAACCCCCCATTGCAGTCCAAGCAAGACCCATCACAACTCCCACAGGAGTCTGTTCATAAATGCGCTCTGCATGGAAAACTGGTTTCCCAACAAAATCAGCTAGGTTCGGTGTGTCAACCAAAACCTTTTCAACTGCATTAGTTGCTTCACTCCCCTCAATCTCCTCAGGTTCTTTTGCACCCTGTCAAAATTTTAAATATTTTTATCAAACATGTAAAAGTGTTAATCATATATTTCACACTTTGAAGATTGCTAATCCAACAACGGTGAAAATTGTTTTAACTGGTTTCACAAAGTTCCCAAAGATGCAATCATGCAATCACTTCATCTTTGTTCCAAAAACATTATACTTAATTTTAACTAAAGACCATGTCAAATTCCTGAAAGCTTCCATGTTTTTAGACAATCACTTGAAAAATTATAGAAACGGGAAGAGAATATTCTACCTTACCAGTTATGAAAATATTTTAACATACCTTAGAATCACCAGGTTCATCTATTGGACCCTGGCTTTGATCAGACGGGTGATCCATCTGTACAACCTCAGCTTCTACAGAGGTTTCCTCAATTTTGTCACTGCTACTGTCCTCCACTGATTCTCCGGAGATTACAACTGCTTTTTCTTCATTTTGTTTGCCAACATGATCTCCTGAAGCTGAAGATTCACTTATCACTCCTTGTCGAACAAGTTTCAATGCTATCTGTGCAATCATACAAATTAAGAATCAATCCACCTCAAATCTCCTATTTTATGCATGTTTATACCTGTGAAACTTTCATTTTCTTGGATACAAAATCTAAGCAAAATGCACAATCCTTGAACCAATGGAATATCTCCCTACCTATACCCTGATAAATCAAATCAACGCACAGCACACAAATGTTTAGAAAAGAAAAGAACCTTGCGATAAATTTTTTCTATGTGCTTTTGAAGGTTCCTAACTCCTGCTTCTCGACAGTAATTCTCTACAAGTGCAAGAAGAGCAGCTTCAGTCACTTCAACCTGGAATGGATTACATTGTCAATGTTCTATCACGGAGAGATATATCCATCACTATCACAAGCAACAAGTAGGTACTATCTGCAGTTACAGAACAAACATCCATACAAGATCATGTCACAGACTACAGGACAGTTTCTCACTATTTATATTCATTGTTATTCCTCACACTTGTGAGCAAGGTGGTGGAATAAAATAGGTAGGTAGGAGACAGAGTGCTACAAAGAAGTGACTGACCTGTTCAGGCTTAATTCCACATGCTTCACGTGTAGACTTCTCCAGATAATCTCTTGCAATGTGCAATTTCTCGTCAGTGATATAACCAGCAATAGCAACCACCTCCATTCTGTCTAATAGCGGCCCGGGTATCATGTCCACAACATTTGCTGTGCAAATAAAAAGAACCTGCAATAAAATGTCCAAAGGATGAATCTTCAAGTCATATAATAAAAGATAAATCTAAAACGAAACCATGTAACCAAAGACATAATAATTAGCATGCCAGGAAGTCAACATCTTAGCAAACCTTTGATAGATCAATTGGAACATCGAGATAGTGGTCCAGAAAATTTGCATTTTGCTCTGGATCAAGAAGCTCCAACAAAGCACTTGCAGGATCACCAGCATGTCCTCTTCCCAGCTGACATTATGTGCAGCATAATTATAAAAAAAGAAAATCACTGCTAGAATGACAGGCATACAAATTTGTTGCATGAGGGAGAGAGAAATAACATTAGCAAAACCATGCTAAATCAACGAAGGTTTAGACGCAAGAATTATAAATCAAATAAACCATTCAGAACTGCAACAGAATTTTCTTTTTCTTTCCCCGTACCCTAAGTTGAAAGAAAATGGCTGGGAAAGAAATACTTTTAGAATAAGAAACTAAAAGTTCCAATATGTACCTTGTCAATCTCATCGATCAGAACAAGAGGATTAGCAGTTCCCACATTTTTTAGGCATTGGACCATCTTTCCTGGCATTGCACCAATATAGGTTCTACGATGCCCCTACATGTGACTTGACTCCGTGAGCAATGAGCGTATATTGTTTCATATGACTACTTAATTCATTTTTTACAAAAAATGCTTTAATACCTTAATTTCAGCAACATCTGATAATCCTCCTACAGAAAACCGAAAAAACTTCCGATTCAAAGCACGTGCAATTGAACGACCAATGCTAGTTTTGCCAACTCCAGGCGGGCCCGAAAGACAAATGATTTTACCTGTAATAAATTAATGGAAATGAGAACTTTTTTTGCGATGGGTCAACAATGATGTAAGTAGATGGATGCAAAGAGAAAATGCAATCATCATTCACATCTTGACATCCAACAAACCTTGTGATATTCCTCTCAGTTTTCCAACAGCAATAAATTCCAATATCCTCTCCTTAACATCAGTCAATCCATAATGGTCTTCATCTAGAATGTTTTTAGCTCGAAAGACGTCAAAATTTTCATCACTGCAGAAAATTAAAGAAAAAAATTAAATGAGAAAGTTACACCGGCAGTGATCTGGTTATCTCAAGAACTGACATAGTACAGACTATTATGAGATAATTTTCCATTATCATAGCAGCTTTATCAAATGGATTCTGCTAAGATATGCAATAGACCACATGTAGGACAAGTCCTACTACTGGAAATTCAAGGATGGGAAACTTCAGAGGAAGGAATAGAGAACTGAGGGGGAAAACAAGGAATAACGAAGAGACACAATAACAGAACAGGGTGAACGCAACCTAACAGAAGGATAACAACAGAAGACACATACCTGTAATCTCCCCAAGGCAAAGCAGTCAACCAATCCAAATAGTTTCGAGTTACATTAAATTCACTTGAACTAGCCTCTAAAAGCTGCAATTTTGTGAGCTCTTCTTCCATAATTTGCAACACTTGAGATGGGATTTTCTCCTTCCTTGGCTCAATCCTTTCCCTAAACTTTGCTGAGCAAGGGGATATAAAATATTGATAGTACACACAACAAAGTCAGACTTGTAATGATTCCTTCAGTCAAAGGGAATGCAGGAGCACAATAGAAATTAGACATGATATAGCAGCAATTTAAATCAGCTAGATAAAGCAAATTAAATAGGCAACAAGCATTCTAACCCTCAAGTCTAAGTCCTTGGCACATCTATACATTTCAATTGCCAAGTCCTCTTTCCTCGAGAAACCATCTCATACTTGGTGCTTTCAATCACACAGTACGGCTACTAATGTCTTTGAGGTGGTTAGTCAATACAACTATAGTTATAAGTTAAGAGTTACATTCACTGACCCCCTCTGTGATTTAACATATTATCAATCTATCCCCTGACTTTTAAAAACTATTAATCTCTCTAATTTTGGTTGAGGGAGTACATTGATAATGTACCAAACCAAAAGCGGTTCAATGAATTTAACCTTATAAGTTATTTTCATTAGGAAGTACAAAATTTCAAACATTAATTCAAACTCAATTAAAGGGAAACCAAAATCACTGTTATAACATATTATTTTCATTTACAGATAACTAATAATTCAAGACTATGGATAATTGGTTATTAACTTCAAATTTTGGTTTAATCTAACTCTCTAAAGCGTAGATTACACTTTTTTAGGTATGGAATTGATATTATTAATCAAAAGGTCACCTCACCCAAGAATTGGCGAGTATCAAAACTGTTTTATATTCCAATATAGTTAATGTATTTCTTGGAAATTTAGTATGCTAAAACTTCATCATTTCTATCAATCTTCCATAAACAACTCAGTGTTACCAAAACAAACATGTCTTGTAGTCAATAAGATCCAATTAGCAATAGTCTGAGTCAAAGACAAGCTAATCAAAGCAGAGTCTAACCAGAAAGAGCCGTCTTGTCATCTGTCTCCAGCCCTAGTTCCTGAACAAGTGATATTTAACCTCAAGTCATTACCAATGCAAACTTTAGCATTCACATGAAATCTTCATCAACTTGGACTAGTTAGATTCTAATTTCATTTGTGATTTAGATTGCAAATGGGAATGGAAACCTAAACATAAAATGACAATTGAAAACAGGGTCCAATTACCTTCTTTATAGCCTTCAACTGCTCATTCAATAAGTAGCGGCGTTGCTCTCCACTTATCTTTTCTTCAATTGCTTTTGCAATTGATTCCTAATTATATAAAAAGATAATTAAATAAACAATGAAATTCAATACATTGACAATGCTCATTTTTCTAATAGAAGTAACAAGGATACCTGAATCTTGGTAATTTCCATTTCTTTTTTCACCAACTCTAGTGTGAGCTTCAAACGTTTATACACCTATCTCATCAATGTACAATATCAAACAAGATACTGCAAAAGCTTATTTTTAACAACCCAAAGGATCATAGGAAGAACAGCTTAAAGCATGCATCACATAAAAATGTTGCTACAACTTACATCTAGCTCTTCAAGAACTTTTTGACATTGCAATTTGTTTGCACCAGATATTGCTGCCCCAAAATCTGCTAACCTTGGAAAATTAAAGTCGCCTATATGCTGCACACATTAAGGAATAGATTCCCTAACAATCAGTCTTATAGAGGCCATTGATTTCTATTGAAATATGAAACAAAAATAAAGAAGACCAACATAAACACACATTTACATAGTTCAGATATAAAGACCTACTAATGCAAAAGAGCTTAAAGTATATAGAAGAAATAAAAGAGAAAAAATTCGTCAACCACAAACCTTAATTTAGTGACATGAGGATTGGAAATTAAGTCAATAACATAAAATAAGGGCTGAAATTTAGATTATGTTAGGATTCCTTCTTAGATAGGAAGTAGTGGTTATATGTTATTCTATTTTACATACATTATCCTAATTGTTTATAACTTATAGAATTTTTATTTAAATAGGATTTAAATTTGTTAGGAACTCTTTCCTACAAGAATAAGAGTGTTAAGAATTCTATATATATGTGTAGTCAGCCTTTCAAAAGAATAAACAATCTGAAATCTGTCAAATATACCTTGGGGATGTCAAATTCCAGTAGTAAACCATTGACAAGAGTTCCAACAATGGGTTCCTCAACTTTGCGAATCAATAAACAATGTTTGAACATTAATAACTAATCTTTCTGGTCTAAGAATGCAGAACTGTTTTTTAGAGCTCAGAGAAAGTTGTACCATCTTACATCTGATCCCCCAACTAATGAAAAAATACTGAAAAATTGGCAAGCTGATGATGCACAATTACTACATATGAGGAGTTGAATTCTCTACTACAGATCACATCTGATATTAAGGAGGTGCAAATTCAAAGAGAGAATTTGGTGACTATGACATTTTTTGCTAGATTGAAATCCAAGTTTAAGCCTATGTGAGCACAAATCTTGGTAGGAGTAGACTTTCCATCCGTGGTTGAAGTATATTATAGGCTCTCTTGCTCTATGACTAAGGCAAATCCACAAAAGCATAACTCTGATAGGTCAGCACTTGCAGCACAATCTAGTTCAAAAGTCAAAGG
Source organism: Erythroxylum cassinoides (assembly GCA_027478405.1). Classification (NCBI taxonomy): domain Eukaryota; kingdom Viridiplantae; phylum Streptophyta; class Magnoliopsida; order Malpighiales; family Erythroxylaceae; genus Erythroxylum; species Erythroxylum cassinoides. The sequence continues at coordinate 11,571,829 of JANIPM010000007.1, forward strand.
AAGTCATGGAGGAAGTTGAGGAGGACATGGTGGTCGTGGTGGTAGGGCAGGTTGTGGCAGGGGCTCCCGACTCCATTGCACACGCTGTGATAAAAGAGGACATGATGAAAAGTCTTATTGGGATAAATATCCTTATTTGCGAGCTACTTATATTGCATCTCTTGAAGAACATTCTTCGGCTAAAACTTCACAATCATTTGTTACTTTATCTCATGATGAGTATACTAATACTTGCGGTATTAGTCAACTCAGCAGATATTGTCTTCTTCTATGGCATTTGTGGCTCATCAAGGTAACCCAACCGTCTGTTTTCATCTATCCTTAGAAAACAGCCATAGGTAATAAATTCTAGTGTCACTAATCATATTTAAGGTAAAATAACCAACTTTAAACATATCGTTCCTTTAGCTGCCTCTCATAATGATAAACATACTATTGCTAATGGATCTACTGCCACCATTAAATGTGTTGGATCCTCTCATCCTTGTTCTTCTCTTCCATTACCATCTACATTATTTGTACCGAACTTTCCTTTCAATCTTATGTCTATGCAAATTTGACTAAACAACTAAATTTTTCTGTATGTTTCTACCTTGATAATGTCATTACTTAGGATTTGAAGACCAAGATGACGATTGGAGTAGGGCGTGAATCAAATGAAATGTACTATTTTGGCAAGTTGCAATCATCCATTACATGCCCAGTGTTAGTCTCTCCCATTGATATCCACAGACAATTGGGCCATCCATCATTGAAAAATCTCATGAAAGTAGTGACGTGGTTAGATTCTATTTCTACTTTAAATTGTGAGTCGTGTAAGCTTCGATCATAGTTTGTTTTTCTCTCGAGTCAATAAAAGAGATGAAAAACCTTCTATGTTAATCCATACAGATATTTGGGGTCTGAGTCGTGTCAAGTCCAAGTTGGAATTTCAGTATTTTGCAATTTTTATTGATGATTTCTCTCAAATAACTTGGTTAAATCTAACGAAAAATCGTTCAAAACAATTATCTATATTTTGTTCTTTTTGTACTAAAATTTAAAATCAGTTTAATACCCGAATCAATATTCTTCGTAGTGATAATGCTAAAGAATATTTTTCAAGCTCAATCTCTAGCTACTTGAAACAAGGTATTCAACATCAATCTTCCCGCCCACACACTCCTTAACAAAATGGGGTATTTGAGCAAAAAATCCAACATATTGTTGAAACAGCTCATACCCTGTTAATCCGCATAAATGTACCCAAAAGTTTATGGGGAGATGCTGCACTCACTGCATGTTTTCTTATCAATCGAATATCATCTTCTGTGCTAATGGGTAGAACTCAATTCTCAATTATCTTTCCCTATCAAAACCCTTTTTCCATTAATCCTAGGGTATTTGGTTGTGTTTGTTTTGCTCATCAACTTCAACCTAACACAGATAAATTAAATCCAAAAGCTATAAAGTACATTTTTCTCAGGTAATTTGTTTGCAAAAAGGATATAAATGTTTCAACCGTTTGTTGAATTAGTTTTTCATGTCGGCTAATGTTACATTCTTTGAAGACACACCGCCTTTTTCTGATGATTAGTCTGTCTCTACTGAAACTTATTAGTGTCTACCAATTCCTTTTGTTCCTTCCCAAACAACTCCTAATTATGTTGCTCCTGACACTAATCTTACTCCTTTGGAATGCCTATCTCGTCTTGATTTGTAGGTGTATACTTGATGCACTCATCATGAAGTATGACCAAACGATTCATGCTCGTCACCATTGTCTTCTCCATCTTCAACTCCATCATATAATGATCTTGATTGGCCCATTGCTCTCTGTAAAGGAAGAAGGTCTTGCACATCTCACCCTATTTCAAACTTTGTTTCTAATAACTCATTATAGCCGTCATATGCTACTTTTGTATCCACTTATTGGGTTTAAATTAAGTTCAAATGGGCCTAAGCCTTTGTTGTAAACTTATTTAATACGCCTTGTCTTACAATAGAAACTCAATCCAATATAAAGTTGTCGATTACCAAAACTTAATCTTTTAAAATTGTTTGTACAACTCTGATCTTCATTAAGCAAAGATTTTTAAGATCTAATTGAAAAACTAATTTGAAATGTTAAAAGAATAGTCTCAATTTGGTGAAATTTTTTTAATAAAAAGAAGGGACTCATTGAAGTTTATAGTAATTGCTCATTTTTATACTATATGAGACATCATAATTTTGTCAATTTCACCTTCACCTCAATTAGACTCGAAATGATTTATGCTCGTTAACAACTAATGACTATTCAACGAAAGATATTAATTTAATTATCTTATGATTCATAGGAATCCAAATCTCTTCCTTCCCTTAATCTCCTTTCTTTCAAGAATCCTTTTATTATTCTATTCTTTTGACACCAAGTCAGGTAATTTTTCCTCTTGTCTTCTATACCTGTAACTAAGTTTGTTTCAAAAGCTTTGGATTATCCTGGATGGAAACATGCCATGGAAGACTAGATGTTGGCTTTGCAAGCAAATAATACATGGGAATTACTTACTCTTCCACATGGTCAAACAATTGGGGATTTTCGTCGGGTGTTCAATGTTAAGGTCAATTCTGATGGTATGATTAATAGTTTAAAAACTCGCTTGGTAGCTAAAGGTTATACATAGTGTATGGTATGGATTACATCGAAACCTTTTCCTCTTGTAGCCAAATTGATATCTCTTCATGTTTTCATTACATTGGCAGCCACTCATAATTGGCCTCTTCATCAACTTAATGTAAAAAATGCTTTCCTTCATGGTGATCTTCAAGAGACTATTTTTATGGAGGAACCACCAGGCTCAAGGAGAGACTAATCTAGTGTGTCGTCTTAACAAATCTTTGTATGGTCTAAAACAATCACTGAGAGCTTGGTTTGGGTGCTTTAGTACAGTGGTTATCGAAGATGGGTATTTGTCTATCTCAAAGAAAGTATGTCGTTAATCTTCCAAAGGAAATAGGTCTGCTGGAAACAAGGCCAACTGATCGCCCCATGGAACTAAAAGTAAAACTTGATGTTGATAAAGGAGAGCAGTTGGAAGATCTAAGCAAGTATCGAAGACGTGCTAAACTGAATTATTTGATTGTTACTCATCCAGATATCTCATTTGTTACAAGTGTAGTGAGTTAGCTTATGGAATCTCCACGAAATAGTCATTGGTATGCAGTCATTAGAATTTTGAAATATTTGAAAGGCAAGGCCTTCTTTACCAAAATCAATGGACAGATTCATATTCAAGAGTATATAGATGCAGATTGGGTAGGCTCTTAAAGGCTATTGTATATTTTTGGGTGTAAACATGGTGTCATAGAAAAGTAAAAATCATTCAGTTGTTGCACGTTCGAATGCTGAGTTTGCCATGGCATATCCTACATGTGAGTTGATTTGGATGAAGCATCTTCTTGGGAAACTTGGTTTCGAGCAAATCCAGTCTTTCATGAGAGAACCAACATACTAAGGTGGATTGTCACTTTGTTCGTGAAAAGCTTCAAGGATTGATTGACATACCATATGTCTACTCAGAAGACCTCAATTGAAACCTATATGTAACATGTTTGGAGCTTATGATATGTATGCTACAACTTGGGAGGAAGTGTTAGAAAAGATTTATATTTAGACAGAAATTAGGAAATATCTATATTAGGAAAAGTATGATCTCTTTATTGTGTGATTTTCTCTTTATTCCTAAGATCTTTTTCTTATGTAATTGGTTCTATATAAAGGCTACAAGGGTCTTGAGTTATTATCAAGCCCTCAATTAACTATTCTATGATTTTCACACACACACCAGTACCTGTGCCTCATGAACCATGGCAGGTGTTACAAAGGTTTTCCTAAACACTGAACTTATACGAAAGTTACGACAATTCCTTTGCACGACAATTTCAATTAGGCCTATTTAAGCATACTCAACTTTTTTACATGATCGTTGACCAATAAAACCTTGTTCTCGAACTCCTTAAGCCCCTCAAAGTGTTTTAACTCACACTCTTGCAAGAATACGACAAAAGTATTAAATAATCATATACAACAATAAACAAACAAAAGTTACAGCAAAAACTAACTTTTATTACTTTCCCAAAAGTATGTAAGGAAATGCTTTCTCTCAATGTGTTTCCTTCCTCTCTATCTTTATTTGGAGCAAGGCCCAAATAAGCTATTTATAGGCACCTTTGACTTTACAATTCAGAATCCTAATTTACGTGAACTAATTAGATCACCTCTTATCCTTATCAAATTATATCATGCTAACCAATTGAATGACACCTCCATCCAAATGGGTCTCTATCTAATAGGATTTAACTACATCACAACAAACAAGATAAAGAGATTATATTTCATTAGGAAAGATATATCCATATCCATTAATAACTCTACTATCTTTAGATGATTTTTCCATATGGTTTTTATCTTCAGAGCTGATATATATCTATTGTGATCTTATTCACCATATCATCCAAGATCTCCCCACGATCTCCATCTGTTGAAGATAAGTCATCCAAGCCCAAAGCCTTTTGTAGTACACTGGTTTGGTCTACTGTTTACCTATGTCAAGTCTATTAATCATGTTCTGTCTATTTGACCACACATTAAGTCCTTAAAGCTATCACATGTCTTCATCTCAAGTTATCTTTTGGTCTCACATCTATATCTTGCATCTTGTCGAAGATTTCCACCAATTTGCACCAATACATGCCAACTAATCGACAATGCTTGTTTTCTTTATCTACTCATAAGTCTTTGCCTTGTTTTGTCGTCCTAAGTGTCAAACATTGGTAAAGGCTCACTGATGCTTGCACGATTCCATATTAGGACTTAAGGGTCTAACAGAAGGACATAAGTATGGATTTTGTTTTGGGAATTAAGACTTATAATGTTGTCCATCTTGCTCTTCAAAGAGGTTTTACATCTCTATGGATTACCTTTAAATATCGTTTCTAATCGTGACATAAAGTTTGTGAGTTATTTTTTAAGAACTCTAAGAAAAAAAAGTTAAACACTAAGCTTCAATTTTCAAGTTCTTTTCATGCCTAAACCGATGGACAAATAGAAGTGGTGAATAAAAGCTTAGGGTACTTGTTAAGATATTTGATTGGAGATAAATGTGAAAATTTGGGCCCTAATTCTTCCTATGGCAAAATTTGCATACAACAGTTCCATAAATAGATCTACTGGTAAGAGCCCTTTTGAGATAATTTTAGGAGTTCAACCAAGGAAGCCTATCAATTTGGTTCCTTTACCACAAACAATATGAGTTAGTGTTAAAGCTAAAGGTTTTGCACAACACATGAGGGACATCTTTGATAAGGTACGACGAAATGATGTTCAACATCGTCAATTGGTGGAATTTAATGAAGGGGTGTTATGCCCGTGCTTGGGATTGAGTCTAAGGACGATTCTCAAGAAAGTTAATCTCTTTCCCCTCATTTACATTAGTTCCCTTCCTTGCAGAACCTATTTTTGGTGACAAAAAACTGGCAACACTTGTCAAAGACAAGGTCTCCCGAGATTGGCCAAATTACTTTACTCTTAATTAGCTAATTTTTATGATAACTTCTTCCTTACTTTATTGCATAATGTAATAGCCTTATATAGACAAAGAAACATAAAAGTTCCACCTAAACTATGACTCCTAAAAAGACTCCTATGCAAGCTATTTTAGGACTATTAGAAAGACTCATATTCAAGCTATTTTTATTAACATAACTATAACAGAAACTAGTGCAAAAATAATAGGGAAATAATAGGCTTCCACTAAAAATAAAATACTCCTCTAATAGACTCCTGATAAAACACTCATACTCCTCTAATAGATTCCTAATAAAATACTCATCCATATCATTACTCCCCTCTTCGACATCGAGATTGCCCTCAAGCTCAAAATCAAGTTATGCCAGTGATGGCATGCAAAGATGTCTCCTCCTCTTCTTCCTCAAAATCTGCCACTCAATCCAAAAAAGTCTCTTACATTTGTGCCCCACTGAATAAGACTCATCGCAATTGTAGCACAACCCTTTCTCTCTTCTTTCAACCATATCCGCTCTGGTTAAGCATCTTCCCATCAGGGGTGGGGTACTTGCTATACTGGAAGTTGTTGTTTTAGCCCCTGAGTTTATCTTACTTCCTAAAAGTGCAGCGGCACTCGCACTAGTGTTGTTACTACTACTGTCCAGCTCCAAAGATGGCCATAAGGTGGTGTTTCAGCTGCCTCTTGCCCTTTGGGTGTATTGCATCTGCATACATTATAATTTTCTTTCACATGCTCTTGCTACGTTCATTGCAGCCCCCAGATTAACAGGATATTGCATCTCCACCTCGATTCGCGGCCCTTCTACTAGCCCAGCAGTGAATAAATTTACTTGTAGGTCTTGTGGAATCCCTATGGTTCAGGCTAGCAATGTTTGGAATTGGCGTTGATATTCTTCTATGCTCCCTGTCTGTTTGAGGTTTGCCAATTATCCTATAGGGTTGTTTCTAAGGTAAGGGTCAAATCTCATATTGCAATGGTTTTGGAAAGAGTACCAATGCATCCCTGGTTCTTCTTATTCAAGTTGGAAGAGCCACAATTGGGCCTCCCCCATTAAATGAAAGGCAGCCAATCTTACCTTCTCCTCCTCCGCTGTTTGTTGGCCTAGGAAAAACTATTCACACTTGTGAAGCCAAACCAACGGATCCATCAAGCCATCATACGTTGGAAATTCCATCTTAGTATATATAGGCACCATTCTTGCCCTGCTGCCCCAATCGGTCCTCTCCTCCCATGGTGGTGGTGGTGGTGCCTAATACTCAGCTCGCTTTTGCACCTTCCAACCTTGCAAGCATGCGGATCATCTGATCCATCTGCCAATCTACCAAAGATTGCTCTGTAGCTGAATGGCCTGTTTCGTTCATGAACTCTTGCTCTGATACCAAATTGTTATGTGCCCATGCTTGGGATTGAGTCCAAGGAATACTTCACCTCACATTGGAGTGTGGGTCTTCAACTTGTTACAAATAGTACTCTAAATCTATATAATTCATTTTATCCCATGTCTAGTTGGAATCTTCTCCATATGATTGTTTATCTTTATAAGAGCTTCATTGAAATGCATTTGCTTGAACCGTCATTTGTCAAGTCAATTTCAAGATCATTGCCTCCGTTTCATCAATAAAGAAAACCAATATAAATTTTTGTCTAACTTGGCATAGGTTTAGTGAGAATGAATTATCAATACCTTTACATAGCAAGGTCTTTCACGCATCAAAGATTACTTTGGGGTACACAAACAAGGTGAACATCATGTTAGAGAATGAAATTTAAAGGAAAAAAAGGAGCTTGGAAGAGAGAGGTGAGCATAAGATATGTGATTTCATCATAAAGGCCTACATCCACGAATACAAGGATTGCAAGTGTTACATCTTTTTTATTTGATTTGTCTGCTTGTTGCATAACCCATGCGGTTCAATTTCAAGGATAAGTGATTGATATGTATAGGTAACAATATTTCTTGATTGACAAAACAAAATCATCATATTCAAGATTCTACAACTAATCCTAGTTTTGGTGAATCAAGAGATAGTTAAAGTACATCTTGAAACATTCTAACAAGTTACATAGTTAAAATTTTGGCATGGAGAGATATTTACACAAAATCTTAGGTTTAGCAAGTTAATTGTCAAATTTATGCAATCAAAACATCAAAAGAATAAACTAAAGATTGTTTTAGGCTTTAGTTTTTGTCTAAGATCAAAAAGGAAAAGAACTTTGGTTCTTCCTCTTCCACCTTCCCATTTTACCTCCATTTCAATTGAAAGCTAAATTATCCAAACATAGGTTTTTAGGACATACAACACATATTCGCAAGGTAAGGCTATTAACAAGTCACAAGCTAGCAAGCATGATCATATCATTAAGCCAATAGTCTTTTTTTTTTTTTTGGGAGAAAGTAACACATTAAGCCAATAGTCATTAGCATGTAATTACCAACACGCAAGAAACCAAAGTAGAAGTGATAAAAAGCTCCCAAAGAACTCTATTAAGAAGCAACAAGTAGAACTACCAAAGACTTGAAGAATAACAAACCTGAGTGTATGTTTGAACATGATCCCTCCAAAGGGAACTAGTTTTCAAAACATCTCTCAAGGTTGCTATGACCTCAAAAGATGTAGCCTTTATGATATTATCATCCTTGTTATATGGTTTCTCCTAAAAGGAAGAGAAAGGTAAGCCAAAGATGAGGAGCCTAAATATGACATAAAGATAGGAAATATGGAAAACTGAGGTAAATGAAACTCCACCTTCAAATGGTCGACTTTGACAGTAAGTGGATCCTCACTGACCTGTAGAAGAGCCATGTTCATCCGAGCTTCAAGAACTCTATATGTGCAGCAGAATGGAGGAAAAAAAATCATTCGCACTCACCATCTCTGTTATTCTAAGTCGTCTATGGCCAATAAGGATAACCTGGTCTCCTTGGATAGTGGTAATCTGGTTTATAACATTATTAATGTAATGTTGTTAAGATATCTACATCATTTCCTGATATGTAAAACTTTTGAAGTGTTGAAAACTAGAGAAAAAAAAGGTGAACAACAAAATTAGATACCTGGGCAAGCGTTCCAACTTCATGAAGCCGATTAAACAACTCTTTTCCCTTAAGGTCATATATGTTCTTCTCTGATTCAGAACCAGATACTACACTGGGATCAGTCCCTGGTTCATCTTTAAGAAGAAAGGCACCAGCATATGGCGCTTGCCTTTTCAGGTTTTCTTGTAAAGCTGCGAACAATTTTGGGTCCTACATTTAAATGACAAATACTAAAAAGGTTTGTTTCATCATAGGAAATCAGCAGCACACAACAACATAAGTTGGCAGGGATAAAATTGAATATAAAGGTGAGAACAATACTTTTAACCCTTATATAAATAACTTTGCACCTCAATGAGCATACTGTACAGTTCTGTTCAAATATTAGACATTTGATATAGTAATATATGTGTGCTGCAGCATGAAAGAGTTATCAGACCCAGTATCCTTTAGCATAGCATACAATTAATCTTACAGAGGATGAGTTAAAGCATTTTAAAAGCAATTCAGTAATCTAAAACCTATTATACCTTTACATAAATTGGCATGTAGAATCCTGGAAATAGAGGTCTATGTGGCAATGGTAACGCCAGTACCTGTAACAGAGTCAAATAGAACATTGGTCCATCCGAAATGATGATTGCACATGATTTCAATAGGTCACAATAATGTTCACCAAAAAAGGCACTCAGAAAAGGAATACCATGTCAAACTTGCTGTCACTAATTCCACTAAAACTAAGACTAACAAATGCAGTAGAAGAATACGATGTAAAACCCTTCGCATGTCCATTATGCTTCAAAAAGAAGGAAATCACCATTATGCTTGGAAGAAAATAATATACCAAGCATGTTTTCGCAACATCTCAAATGTTAATATCTCAATTAGTAAAACTAAACTAGTGATTTCACTCATGTCAAAACATCCCAAGCTTGGTTCAAGGAGAACATAAATTGACATAAAAAATAATTCCATCAGATCAATATTAAGTAACAAACAAAAATCACAAGAAATGAATACAAATTTGAGGAATAAAGATACAAGTTGAAAACAATAGGAGCATATAGTAACTTATTAACACATTTATCGGTTCCTCCTGAAACAAAGTTGAAAGAGGGAAAAAAATTAGCATAATTTCCCCGCCGCACTTGGCCTCAGGCACACCTGATAATGAAACCGTCTCAACAAATAAAACTTCACGCCACTTTTTCCATTCCCCACAAGACAAGAAAATTCCCAAACAAAACTTTCAGTGCACTCACTGTCAGACAATCTTCCGGTTTAGGATTGGTAGGCACAATTGCCGACATATTACGGGTGTCTGCACCATCTGATTCAGGCTCACCGCTCTTCACCTCCACCTCCACCACCTCGCCGGTCCCATCATTTGAAGAATCCGAGCAAAAGAACGCCTTTTGATAAGAAACCGGAATCCTACGGTTCTTCTGAGTCAACCCAGTGATCGAACTCAGCGCTTTGAGCAACGGAGTCGTTGATGACTCGGTTGAGAGTCGAAGGCACGGAGAGGCTACGTGGCTGTGGAGCTGGCGCGATGCAGAAGAAAAGAGCAATTTCAGCATTGGGTTGGACAATGATTATTGAGTAATTGGAGGGCAAAACAGCGATTCGGAAGGTTGAAAAGGAGGGCCTAGTGTTGAAACGCCATGAAAGTATGAGCTTGGCGTGAAAGAAGTAGTTTCTGGGAGTTGGGTGACAGAAGCAAAGCCCTTCATAAACCCTATAAAGAACAATGGTTCTGTAAAATATTTACGACGTGCAGACGGTTTTATCCTTGCAAATGAATCTCGAGTCCTCAATTCTAACTCAACTATTGGCCCTCTACCTTAATTTTTTCCTCTGTAAAAGTAAATAATCTATTTTTAGATTCAGGTACTGGACTATTTAATGTAACGAGTAATGTTGTAAAAAACTTATCAGTGAATTAGATTTGATACAGTATTATATTAATATTGTTAATATCAGGTAATATTTAGGGTAATTTTTTAAATTTATAAAATAGTTATTAATTTTTAAAAAAATTACAAAATAGTTCATTGTTATATTGTATACAGTTGTACTGTATATTTTTAATCATATCTCCAAAAAT
>JANIPM010000007.1:11597479-11614467 GCA_027478405.1 Erythroxylum cassinoides
ACATAAATAAATTTCTTCATATTAAAATCACTGTGTTAAGTTAAAATCTAATTGAAGATGGTGTTCAAAGAATAATTAAAGATGGTGGCATGTTCTTAAAAGATTAAGAGAGCATTACAATAAACTACATATTCCTAAAAATATAATGCAAAATTTTATTCTCTTAAATCACATACTACAACATCAGGAAGATAATTTTTGCTTTCTTATATCTATGTTGTTGCACAATTGATTTTTAATTACTATAAGCATAAAAATAAATAAAGATGGAAGACCAATAATATAAAGACATAATCAAATTAGAAGACTACTGAAAACAAAATACATCAGCCAAAAAAAACTAAAACCATTAATCTAGATACTAACATTGAAATGAAAATCACTACGTACATTTATTTAGAAAAAATAAGGGAGATAAATTCTCAACATCTCCAATATTGTTTATTGAATCTCCTTATTCGGATGAAGTTCTCCTTCCTCATTATAAAATTTATTGAGATCAAAATCCAATACCTTCTTCTCAACTCCATTGTCTCCTTCCTTTGCTTCCTTTTTTTCTACTTCATCAGCCTGTGATAGCTTCTGTACTTCCTTTATTTCTACTTCATCAACTTGTGATAACTTTTGTACTTCCTTTATTTCTACTTCATCAATCTGTGACAACTTCTGTATATTGGAAGGAAGAGCTTCTTTCTCATCCATTTTCAATTCTATTTTTTTTCTCTGTGTTGAAGAAGAGTTGCTTATAAATCGTCTGTAGATAATTGCTTGTAGATTATGTGTACAATTTTTATATTTAAATAAATAGATGAATGTTGTTGAGAATTGAAAGGTTTTGAAGCAAAATAAAAAGAAACATGATGAAGTGTATCGAAAAGGTAATTTGCAATAGTTAGCATGTGAGAGAAATTGCATGTTGAACTGCTTTGAAAATGTAATCTGTGTAATCAGGACGTGAGAGAAATTAAAGCATAATTTTGGAAGTAAAATTATAAACATGCATGAAAAGTCACGAACAACACTTATTGTGAATAATTAAAATCCCTCTGAAAACAACTTTCATTTCGGATAGGAGGGAGTAGTTACTAATTATGAAAGGGAAAAAACTTCTATGATGCCATATTAATTTTCGTAAACATGTCAATTCTTCTTCCATAGAAAATTAAAAATTAAAAAAATTAATGGAAGGCCAGAAATTATCATTGATGAATAAAAGCCTCATGTCTTTTTAAAGGACCTTAAAATATTGAAGGTTTGATAATCACTAGTAATGCTTAGAATTTTCTTATAAGATTTTCTTAAAATTTTGAAGCCCAAAAAATTATAAGTCTTAAAGCATTCAAAATAAATGCCATAAAATGAATATAATTAATATTTGAAGAGACTAAAGGGTTAACAAAAATTACTGGACAATTTTTTTAATTAAAGATGATGTTTATGCCTTTGTTACAATTAGTTATAAGTCACTTTTCTATGTTGATGAGGTAAGAGTGTGAATTCGAATTTAACATTTTTATCAAAATACAAATTATACCTTAACATTTCAAAACATTCAAAATAAATCTAAATGTTTATAAAACATTCAAGATAAGCTCTAAATGGAGGAAGAACTGCATGGAATTAGGTTTCTGTCTGTTATGTGTTATTTTAGTCCTAATACGATATATTTTATATTTTATTATGACATGTGCCCTCTATTATACCACGTGGCATTCACGTGGCATCCATGTCACACAATGAGGTTTACATATCATATTAAACTTAATTTTTAAAATTTTTATTATATTTATTAAAAGGTTAAGCCTCTTCTCGTGGCTTGTATTCTCCTTCTTCATAATGTTAGTCTCTATCCTAGCTAGATGTGATATAAGGTTTTTAATACTACAACTACAAATATATCTTCTCGACTCTTCACTTAGGTGCTTCTCTTGAAAATATCGCATCACTTCCCTCACCTTTTTCAAGAGTAAAACAGTGTTCTACATTACTTGCACTTCTACTTTAATTTTCTTTGGTTTCTATTTTTGTAGAGCATGATTCTTTAGCACTTATCTCATTCCCCATACGCATACTAGCATAATTGAAAAGTGTTATAAATTTTCTATTCTTCCTCAGTCTTTAACCATATTTGATACAACCAGCCTTTGCAATGGAGTTCCATGTCTTACACATCAACCTGACAAGTTACATATGCCAAGTGTTTCAATTGTAACACAACAAGCTTCAAAGCTTAAACAAACAATGCAAGCTTTTGCTCAAGCCTAAATCACAAGTCAAGTACATGAGAAGGCCGAAACATCCATGGAGGAAAACCAAGGCATGCCCAAGCTTGTGACTTTGTTAGAGGAGGCATTAGAAGAGGCTAGTATTTAACCATTTTGGGAAAACAAGCTCAATTCATGTTTGGGGCACATTTTTTTGGCTTATTATTTATTATCTCTTATTTTATGCCCAGTGACTTGTTTAAGGGATGTTCTTTAGTTAGTAGCATGTGCTTTGTTTGTTTTGACTATTTTGAGACTTATCTGTTTTGATGTGTTTAGCCCATTCCTAAAACGACTTAGATCAGATTATGTTCAATGGACCAGATACTCCTAGATTTGTTAGGATTAGCCTAGTTTTTATTAAATAGGTTTGTAAACCCATTCCTATTAGGTTTAGGACTTGGTCAAGGGTATTTATACCTTATTATATCCTTGTAGCCTAGTTTTTTGGATGAATAAAAATTTCAAAGTTAATTTTTTCAAATGAGGCGTGAATTTTTTCATGGTTACTTAAAGAAATTGATTTACATCAATAAGTAAGTATTTGTAACGTAAATTGATTTATGATTTCTTTGGGATTAGGTCTCAAACTTATTATTTGGGATTTGATCTTACATGTTCTTAGAATCGAAAGATTAGGGTTTTGATTTAATAGGATTAGAGGGTTTCAAAAATCTTGTTTTCTTGGGATTTCCGTATCATCTTAGTATAAGAGCTTTGGCTTAATTTTATTAAACTCATACGTATCTTTATTGTGTTTTTCTTATTTGTTTCTTTAGAAAAAAATGTGAACAGTACAGAAATGTGAACAGTACCGAAAAAGGTGAACAGTACTATGAACAATACCCAAAAAAATTGAAAAGTACCAAAAATCGTGAACAGTATCGAAAAATTGTGAATAGTACCAAAAAATCATTGAAAAACACGTTGACTTGCCTAGGTGAAATTTATTGTTTGAGCTCTCAGATTTTTTTTTTGAGTTTACAATATATTAAATGTCTTTCTTTCATTCTTAGTTTACTTTCTTGTTTGTGCCTTTCTTTGCTTCTATCACATTGAATTGGACAATCTTGCATTCATATTGTTCAATTATAAACAAAAATCATTGCATACACATCTTTTCCATCCGTGTATTAGCATACTATTTTATTTCTGTCCGTGCATTACTTTGCTTCTAGAATTGTTCTTATTTCATTTCTTAATAGGATTTGCTTATTCTTTCCAATTAATTTGTGTTGCATGCTATTTGCTTAGTTTTGTTGAATTGGTTTCTGAAAAGTAACTTTAAAGACATTACTTGAGAGGTAAAAGGCAAGAGGGTGAGCTTATATAGTGAAAAGCTATTAATATTGTGTGAAAACACGAGTGTACAATCTAATTTTGAGGGAAACACGTGAGGGAGTGTGTGAGGTTGTTTATTACTAACCTTGTTTTGCAAGTATATCATTTTATCTACAATGTCATAGGTAGGTAGTAATGATGACAACCAAGGGGGAGATACAAATATCACTTTCACCTTGAGAGCCATGCAGCAACAATTTGAGAAGTTCAATCTAGCCTTAACTGAGATTAAGAGATAGATGGATGAGCTCAGACAAGGGAGATGTGAGGAACCTCAGGAGCAAGCATGCAGGTATACGCTGACAGCAACCACCACCTCGGTATGAACTAGATGAGGATGACTTTGAGGAGGAGGAGGAGTTTGAGGTATGTAGACCTAGGAGAGCTCAAAGAGTTGATCTATTTAATAGGAGATATGGAGGCCTTAAATACATCAAGATACAGATCCTAGCCTTCAAGGGAAGAAATGATGCAGAGGCTTACCTGGAGTGGGAAAGGAAGGTGGACTTGGTTTTTGAGTGCCGTACTTTTTCGAAAGATAAAAAGGTAAAGCTAGCTGCTGTTGAATTTACAGATTATGCACTAATATGGTGGGATCAGTTGGTGACATTTAAGAGGAGAAATAGAGAGATGTCAATTAATACTTGAGATTATATGAAGGCATGCATGAGGAAGCGATTTATGCCTTCTTACTATTATAGGGAGATGCATCAGAAACTTCAGAGACTCACTCAGGGGTCTAAATCAGTGGAGGATTACCACAAGGGGATGGAGATAGCTATGATCTGAGCTAATATAGAGGAGGACCTGGAGGCAACTATGGCATGGTTCTTGAGTGGTTTGAACAGGGAGATAGCTAATGTGGTAGAATTGCAACATTATGTGGAGATTGAGGACATGGTGAACATGGCCATGAAGGTGGAACAACAAATCAAAGATAGAGTGGCAGCAAGGAGTGAGGCAACTTCTAACCAATCATAGAGTTCAAAATGGACCAAGGGAGAGGAGAAGTCGAAAGACAAGGGACTGAACTTCAAGGAGACACCCAAAAGGTTAAATGTAGGGTTTGACCCTAAAGGTACACCTAACACCCAAGCTTCTTCTAGTAAGCATTCTATCATTTAATGTTTTAAGTATTTGGGATCTAGTCATATTGCTTCACAATGCCCAAATAGAAAGGTTATGCTTTTGACAGATGATGGGGGAATTGAGTCCCAGGAGCGTGATGTAGAATAAATGCCTGAGCTTGAGGATTACAGTGATGTGGAGGTAGAGGAACTTATCCAAGCCTAAGCCCTTATGGTTAAGCGTGCTCTCAATGTGCAGGAGAAGGTACAAGTAGATGAGCAGAGGGAAAACGTCTTCCATATACGTTGCTTAATCAATGGTAAGATGTGTAGTATTATAATTGATTGAGGGAGTTGTACAAATATAGCTAGTACAATTTTGGAGGAGAAGTTGGGGTTGCCTATTATTAAACATCCTAGCCTATATAAGCTACAATGGCTCAATGAATATGGAGAAATAAGTGTACATAAGCAAGTGAAGGTTGCATTCTCCATTAGGAGGTCTTCTGATGAGATTTTGTGTGATGTACTACCAATGCAGGTGGGTCACATATTGTTGGGGAGGCCTTGGCAATATTATAGGCGTGTGATCCACGATGGCTATAAGAATAGGTACTCATTAAAGATGGGAGATCAAACCTTTATTTTGGCGCCTCTAAAACCAAAAGAGGTTCATGAGGATCAAATGAGGCTTACAAAAGCCATGGAAGAACAAAAGACAAAAGGAGGCCGAGATTTTGAAAAAAAGAAAAGGAAAAGAAGCCATTCAAAAAATAAAAATAAAGGCCTAATTGAGAGAGATTGCACTAGTGAGAAAAAAATAGAGGGAAGTGCAATAGAAAAAGGAGAGTTGAGTGAAAAGAAGAGTGAAAGAAAAAAGAGTACCTTCTTTATAAAATCAAGAGATTTGAGACAAGTGTTGTACGCACTTAAGCTTTTAATTTTGCTTAACTATAGAGAAATTCTTTATAATGAGGCTGATCTTTACTTTTCCGTACCTAGTATTATTAAATTTGTTTTGCACAAATACTTAGATGTCTTTCCAGATGAGATGCCCAAGGGACTTCCACCTTTGAGAAGTATTGAACACCAGATAGATTTTGTGCCAGGAGCTCAAATTCTAAACTGTCCCGCTTATAGGAGTAATCCTAAGGAGATAAAGGAGCTTCAAAAGCAAGTGGGCGAACTTTTAGAGAGGGGACACGTGAGAGAAAGCTTAAGCCCATGTGCAGTTTCAGTGTTATTAGTGCAAAAGAAAGATAGGACTTGACGCGTGTGTGTGGATTGCAGGGCAGTGAATAAAATAACGGTAAAGTATCACCACCCAATTCCTATATTAAATGATATGCTTGATGAATTACATGGTGCTTGTTTCTTTATAAAGATTGACCTTATGAGTGGCTATCATCAAATTAGGATGAAGGTAGGAGTAAATGGAAAATAGCCTTTAAAACTAAATATGGTTTATATGAATGATTGGTTATGCCTTTTGGTTTGACAAATGCACCTAGCACTTTTATGAGATTGATGAACTATGTTTCACGTGAATTTATTAGCAAGTATGTGGTTGTATATTTTGATGATATTCTGATTTACAACAAAAGCCTTGATGAGCATGTTTTACATCTGAAATCTGCACTAGAGGCACATAGGTGTGAAAAGCTTTATGCTAAACTTAAAAAGTTTTCTTTTTGTATAGATAAAGTTGTATTTCTTGGCTTTGTTATTTCTACCCATAGTGTTCATGTTGATGAGGAAAAGGTTAAGGCTATCAAAGATTGGCCTACTCCTAAGTCTATTGGTGATGTGCGCAGTTTTCATGGTTTGGCTAATTTTTATAGGCGATTTGTGAAAGATTTTAGCACTATTACTACATCATTAACTGAAATCATTAAAAAAAGATGTTGGTTTTAAATGGAGTGAGGCACAAGAACTTGCGTTTAATGCTTTAAAAGATAAGTTATGTTCTGCACATATTTTAAGTTTGTCTAACTTCAATGAAGCTTTTGAGATTGAATGTAATGCCTCCGAGATAGGTATTGGTGTTGTTTTGATGCAGGGTAGGCGTCTCATTGCATACTTTAGTGAGAAGTTTCATGGCACACAACTGAATTATTCTACTTATGATAAGAAACTATAAGCTTTGATCAGAGCATTGGAAACGCGGCAGCACTATCTATGGCCAAAGGAGTTTGTGGTTTATTATAACCATGAATCACTCAAGCATTTGAAAGGCCAAGGTAAATTGAACAAGAGACAAGCGAAATGGCTAGAGTTCGTTGAAACTTTTCCATATGTAATCAAGTACAAGGAAGGTAAGGAAAATGTAGTGGCTAATGCATTATTAAGAAGGTACACTCTAATCAATACTTTGAGTTCTAAAATGCTTGGATTTGAGTTTATTAGAGATTTGTATACTTCGGATTATGATTTTGGGAATGATTATAGTGCATGTGAGCATGTTGCATTTCAAAAGTTTTATAGGCATGATGGGTACTTGTTTTGGGAGAATAAGCTTTGTGTGCCTATTTGCTCTATGCATGAGATACTTGTGCGTGAATCACATTTTGGAGGATTAATGGGTCACTTAGGGGTGCAAAAGACATATGACATACTTTGTGAACATTTTTATTGTCCTAACACAAGAAAAGATGTTGAAAAAACTGTTCTAAGTGTGTTGCATGTAGACAAGCGAAATCAAAGACCCATCCATATGGTTTGTAACTTTGTATACTCCTTTGTCTGTGCCTAAGCATCCTTGGACTGGCATATCTATGGACTTTATATTGGGGCTGCCTAGGACAAAAAAGGTAGGGATAGCATATTTGTGGTTGTTGATAGGTTTAGTAAAATGGAACACTTTATTGCATGTCATAAAACTAATAATGCCACTTATATTGCTGATTTGTTCTTTAGAGATATTGTGCGTTTGTATGGTGTTCCAAAAACCATTGTTTCATATCGTAAAGTAAAGTTCTTGAGTCACTTTTTGTGTGTTCTTTGGGAAAAGTTAGGAACTAAGCTTTTATTTTCTACTACTTGTCATCCTCAAACAGATGGCCAAATTGAAGTGGTCAATAGAACTTTAGGATCTCTTTTGCGTGCTGTTATAGAAAAAAATCTTAAAACTTAGGAACAATTTTTGCCATTAGTTGAATTTGCATATAATAGGAGCATTCATTCTACTACTGGTTATTCACCATTTGAGATAGTTTATGGATTTAGCCCTTTGAAGCCTTTGGATTTATGTCCTTTGCCATTACATAAGTTATCTAGCAAGGATGGACAACACAAGGCTGAATTGGTGAAGAGCATTCATAAGAAAGCAAGGTAGCAAATAGAGAAACGGAATGGAGCAAATGCACACAAGGCTAATCAAGGGCATAAGTTGTTGAGATTTGAGCCTGAAGATTGGGTCTGGGTGCATTTCAAAAAGGAGAGCTTTCGTAAGCAAAGGAAATCCAAGTAGGATCCTAGAGGTGATGGGCCATTCCAAGTGCTTGAGAGAATTAATGATAATGCCTACATGATTGATTTTCCAGGTAAGTATCAAGTGTCCGCTACTTTTAATGTTGCTAATCTCTCTCCCTTTAATAATGTAGGGTCTGATTTGAGGACGAATCTTTTTGAGGAGGGAGGGGATGATACAACCAGCCTTCGCAATGGAATTGCACGTCTTACACATCAACCTGACAAGCTGCACATGCCAAGTGATCCAATTACAACGCAACAAGCTTCAAGGCTTAAATAAGCAATGTAAGCTTTTGTTCAAGCCCAAATTACAAGTCAAGTACATGAGGAGGCCGAAACATCCATAGAGTGACACTAAGGCACACCCAAGCTTATGACTTTATTAGAAGAGGCGTTGGAAGAGGCTAGCACTTAGCCATTTAGGCTCATTTTTTATAATTTTGGCTTATTATTTATTATCTCTTATTTTAGGCCCAATGACTTATTTATGGGCTATTCTTTTAGTTAGTAGCATGTGCTTTGTTTGTTTTGATTATTTTGAGACTTATTTATTTTAATGTGTTTAGCCCATTCCTAAAAGGACTTGGATCAGATTATGTTCAATGGGCTAGATGCTCCTAGATATGTTAGGATTAATCTAGTTTTCATTAAATGGGCTTGCAAACCCATTCCTATTAGGGTTCAGACTTGGTCAAGGTATTTATACCTTATTATATCCTTGTAACCCTAGATTGGATGATTAATAAAAATTTCGGAATTGAGTTCTTTAAGTGAGGCGTGATTGTTTTCATGATTACTTCAATAAATTGATTTGCATCAATAAGTAAGTACTTGCAACGTAAATTGATTTATCATTTCTTTGGGATTGGGTCTCAAACTTATGATTTGGGGTTTGATCTATCATGTTCTTATAATAGAAAGATTAGGGTTTTGATTTAATAGGATTAGGAGGTTTCAAGAACCTTGTTTTCTTGGGGTTTCCATATCAATGGCTTTGGGAGTAAGTAGAGATGGAGCAATAAGAGCAATACAGCAAGGCAGGATTCAAGGCAATGTGGAAGCAAAGAAAAATAATCAGTTGATAAAGAAAGTAGCGGATGAGTCCAATGCTGGTGTCTGTAGATAGGTACAAGCGAGGGGAAACAAGGAAAAGAGGGAAAGACTAGAGCATTCATGTTTCGAGAACAAGGAAGGTAAGTTACTAAATAAAACAAAGAATGTGGGTACTGGGGTGTTGCGTATTGAAGAGCTAGGGGATGAGAATGCATCCACAGTTGATGAGGATACAGATGGAGAGAATGTAACCACCGAAGCATCTAACTTAGAGGATAAGGAACCTTCCTCGAAGGTGCTCGATAGAACGCCAGAACCAACTTCAGACAAGAATGATGAAGGCAACCCTAAGCCTTCTTATGTCAGTCTATTCAAGAACAACAGAGAGATGAAACATGAGTGCAGCTAGACTTTGTCCAAGTAGATGAGGAAGTTACCATGGAGGACAAGGATATAACAGAAATTGAGCAAGCATGGGGATACTGCCTTGTGGGTTGCTTCACAAGGAAGTTCTTAGGGATGAAGGCTCTTGAAGGGCAAACAGTGAAATGGAATGTACCGTGTAAGTTTCTGCCTCACGCCTAGGGTTGGATGATTTTTCAATTTGATACAGAAGAGGATCGAACCAGTGTATGGGCAGGAGGTCCTATGTAATGAATGGGAGAATTCTACTGCTAAAGAAACTTTCCCAAGGTTTTGCATTTGACTACAAAGACTTTATGGAAGTTCCCATTTGAGTGCAACTTCCTAATGTACCTTTGGAGCGATGGAATGAAAGGGGGCTGTCAAAGCTTGGTTCTCAAATTGGAAAGCCTTTGTGCACATACAAGATTACTAACATGAAGTCAAGAATTGGAAATGCAAGATTATTGGTGGAAGTTGATGTGTTCAAAAGTCATGTGACAAGTTTTGAGGTAAAATTGCCTAAGGGCAATAGATGCAGTTGGATTTAACCATCACCAAATATTTCTAACTTTTAAAATTCAAACTTTAATTTCTCAATCTCAACTCCAACAATTCCAATACAACACAGCCATTCCCATTTCCTACTTTCTAAACACCATTCAAAAGCAATTCAGGAGCAGAAAAAAAAATCAATTAAAAGCACACCCCAAAAAATCAAAATTTCAATTTGGTTTGGTGGATTAGGCTGGGTTTTTGGGTTAGGTCAAGTCAAAAACTAGATCTAAAAAATTTGGTTTCAACAAGGCGCAAGCAACAGCAACGATGGTTACCTACCAATTCAACATAAATCCAAGATAATTCATTAATTCAATGAGGAAGAAAATCCACCTCTGACATTACGGCCTTTACCACAACAATGCTATCCATAGATCAAATTTTTTCGTGTCTTAGATTTCACTCGACTGTCTACAAGTCCATTGCGTGTGCTTCACGCGGGAGTAGGGGGCTAGCGCGACGGGGGATTAATAGGGTGTAGTTTTGTTTAAATTTTTTTTTGCAATTTAGTCTTTAGAATAGTCAAATTTTATGATAGCGACCGATGTTTGGCCAGTATTTTTAATACTAGGCAACACTAGGCAAAACTTTCGGTACGGGCCGATACCCAAGTTTGGTACAAAAGTAGAATATTTCGTACTATTTTCTAACCGATATGATACAAAGTTCACATCTTTGGTTTTAACCTTGGAATGTTGAATGCTTGAAGGCCTATGTTGAATAGCTGGTCCTCTTTATCATGATAGAAGATCTGCCAAATCGCTCACAGCCTATGTAATAATAACATCAATAAGAAATGTTTCTGCCTGTTGACATTTCTAGGCTTGAAACTGCAGCTCTTCTTATGATAATTAGCCCTTGTTTATTGAAGAATAAATTGAGAAGGAACTTTTTTCTTTAGTTCATTTTGCACATTTGACAGTAGCTATATGAACAAGCAAGGATGATATACAGTATTTCTTGTTTTTGTTTCACCCACATCATATCAAGGTAACTTTAACAAAAACCAGGTACATGATTTGCACATAAATACTTGAATGTATCATTGTTGGGATCTAAACACTGGTCTCTCATCACTTGAAGCAAGTGTAAGACGGGTTCTGGCTTTGAAGAAGAAGAAAGAAATGCCAGAAGCTCAGAAACTATCTCACGCAAGATTGAAGGTGAGTTGGCATGTAAGCGTCTTAAATGGTCAATAGCAATTGGAACCTCTTCAGCTTCTGCTAAATGTTTCAGCAAAACCAGATGGGAGTCTGAATGTCCTATGTCATAGGTGAGACCAGATAGGAAGTTGGAAGCAACAAGATACTGACCTGCATGGCATCAGTGCATTACTAAAGGGAGGACATACATCGTACATATAAAAGAGACTAAAAAGGAACAATAACCTGCTATGCCAACTTAAGATTAATTACTAAGCAAAATAAGAGAAATCAACAACTATATATAAAAAAGCGTACCTTTTCTACAAAGATTTAAGACGAACGGGTTCAAGATACTTCTCGCAAGCTTTACATCCTGATCAACTGCCTTGTTGAATACTTCTGCTGCAGCTTTAAAATTAGTTTCTTGACAAAGCCCATCAAGGAGCAACGAGTATGTAGTAGCATCTGGTAGGATATCTTTCTCCAACATATGACTAAAAAGCCTCAGTGCCTCTTCAATTTCACCTATTTCCAGCAACTTGCCAATAAGAATATTATAAGATCTCACATTCACGCCACACCCTATTACAAACATCTCATCCCAAAGCCTTTTAGCAGGACGCAACATGTCTTCTTTACAACATGCTTCCATCAGGGAGTTATACATGGTAATATCTGGATCTAATCCTTTCTTCCTCATTTCCTGAAGAATAGCATAAGCTTCTCTTACGTTCCCTGCCTTGCACAAGTATGAATACATCACGAGATAAGTTTCCGTGTCAGAGAAATAATCATTGAGAGACAAAACACGGTACACCTCCAACAATTCATCGATCTTATCATGTTTAAGAAGGTTTCTACTCAAGTTGCCAAGTGTTGTCACTGTTGGTAAACTCCCATTTCCAACAAGATAACGGAAGAATACCAATGCGGAAACAGGATCAATGCTTGAAACAGATCCTATTAATGCATTCAAAACATCATCTTGCATAGGGAAATTGCCGTCCACAATAACCTCGCCAAGTTCTTTGGCTTCGCTTACTCGTCTCTGGGCAATCAAACTGAAAATGAATTCTTTGTAATCGTTACTCCTAGGTGCTACCCCTAGCTTTCTCTTCATCTTCAAAACCTTATTCACGTCAAAAACACTCCCCTTTGCTCTATAAGCTTCAGCTACAACCCGATAAGCAATGAAATCTGGTTTACAACCCCTAGTCCTCAACTCATTTAAAATCCACAAAGCCTCGCTCACCCTTGAAGCCTTGCAAAGCCCATGAACAATCAAATTTGCAATAAGAGAACCGTTAATCATTGGACTGCTCTCTCTTACCTTATCTAGCATACCCAAAACTTTATTCAAATCACCGCTCTCACAAAATCTCCATACGAAGACACCAAACCCAACAGTACTAAAAACAACATCTTTGCGAATCATTTCATCAAACAGCGAATGCGCATTGTCAAAAGACTTATCGGAGGCTAAAGCAGCTAACAGAGAGTTACATGTGTGAGGTCCAACATCAGATTTAACATCATTAAAAACCAAAAATGCGTTATGGGTCCTCTTACTCTGGAGGAAAGCGTTAATAATTAAGCTATAAGTGGGAGAATCAATGCTCAATTTCTGGGCCTTGAGTTGCTTTAAAAGAGAGTCAATGGCATTGAATTGGCGAGAAAGAGAAAGGGATTTGAGGATTGATTGGTAAGTGACAGAGGTGTGAGCGAAACCAGGCTGTTGAGAGGCCCAGTTGAAAAAACCAAGAGCAAGTGAATAGTGTTGCAGGAGGTGAGGGTCAAGGACTCGCGCCACAAGCGACGGAGTCAGAGAATCGCGGCAACCGATTTTATGGAGGGTTTGCTCCAGAGATGGATTCCATGACCGAGTAGGTATAGAGTTAGAGATCAGAGCTCGGCTTATCTGAGTCGCTAACTCAGTTATGGGTCTCATACTTGTTGAATACAACAGAATAGGCTACACCTACACATGCATTGTTACAATGGCTGACTCACTCTCCAGGGGTGGGTGTGTGTTAATTGTGGGTTGAAGGGTTTGAGTAGGAGGCAGTATGTCAGGGTTTCTCATATATAAGTCTTCCCTGCATAAAACCATCAAAATCAGCACACTCCAAATGGCAAAGCTCCACATTTGAAACATTACTGCACCCATTTCAGTAATTAATTCTTTATTTATTTTGGAGCAGTGAACTTCCATTACCTCTACAAGCTATATACGCTGACACATCAAACAAGTTGACAGCCATGTGAATTAAGCCACGAGGATTGGTTTGCCAGGCAAATTCTATACAGGGCAACTTAATATCGCCTAAAAGTCTCTCAAAGCAGAGAGTAAGGACGAAGGCGCATGTCTATTTACAGTGTTCTTGATCCCTATACACTTCTCTGGAGTTTATCCAACATTCAAGTAAATACATTTACACCAGAGATAATCCATATGAAGGAATCAGGAGTAAGATCCGATCAGCTTGAAATTTTGAAAGGCTCGAGCTTTGAAGAGGTTCCCAAAAAGGTAACTCATTCTTGTCTCTTGGGCGGGCTGTGGTGAAAGAAACGAGTTACGTTTTAAGAGCAGCATCGATTGTCCAATCTGCTGGCGAATTGAATCGATAATCTTAGGATCAACTGAGTTACCACTCACATCAGTGACATAGAATGTGCCTTTTGCTCTGCCACACGTTGATGTGATTGCTGCCCTCGTGATAGACAAACTATTTTCTCGAAATATCCTGGTAATGTCGGACAGCAGTCCAAGGCGATCCTCTCCACAGAATTCAAGCTCGAGTCCCTGCACTCCAAAGTAACATATGTTAGCATAGTAATCTTCAAGGACGTAAACTACAATCAAACTACATATCACATAAGTGGAGTTATCTACAAACCTCAGATGTCCTCCTCTCAATGGCAGCTTCAAGGCATTGTATGACACGATCTCGTTCAGCATCTGAACTTATAGGGAGTCCATCTACATGACGAATATAGAATTCCTACAACCAAACACAGTTTTCTGGGTAATGGAAGAGAAACAAAAACAGTCAACATTTAGTACTTAACAGAGTTCAAGAGGTAATATATTAAACTAACACAAGTAAAGTGGAAATCCCAACAGAGAGAAGATGGCCAATACAAAAATTGCTTTGTTCATAACATCCAGAGACCAGAAGATATTCTTGATCAGTTATTACTACTTAATTGACTTCTAACTCACCTGATAAGCTTCCATCTTTCCTGTGTTGACCATTCCATGAAAGACTACATACTCCATGTCTGTTAAAGTGCAAACTATGTCAAACAGCAGTTTCGGGCGATCCTTTGACCTCATAGTGATGACAGTATAATCTTTCTCAATATTCAACAACGTAACATGGGATTTCAAATTTTTATCTTCAAGCCTCCCTAATCCCACCCTCTCATAGTCTCTGTCTGCAAACATAATCTGGTGCAATCTTCTCTCTCTACTAGTTACACCAGGGGGTGATATGGTCATTTTTGCCGTCTTCAAATCATTATTTCCTTTGAGGACATTGCAAAGCAATGTCTTTATTGTCAAGAGTCGTTTTGGGTCTTTAATTGCACAGACAGTAGAATCGTCAGTGACATGAACCACAGCAGCAGCCCGAGCTTTATGGGTCCATATCTCAGCATTTACCACATTGCAGTGAAGGTCTGTAAGGACTGCACAAACTTCAGACAATAAACCGGGCCTGTCACTACCAATGAGTTCAATTGAGGTATGTTCTTCGGCAGGCATAACCCCAACTGAACTTCTCAATGAGGGTGCAAAGCTTGCCTTACTTTCAAGTCTCTGCAAAATAAAGAAATGAGTGGAAAATGAGGCACATTAAAGAGACACGGTCAAAAGAGCATCATAGTACATTAAAAAACAAATTTGTAAACAAAGAAGCTTGATAGGAGAGAGCAAATAGGTCACTCAATCATGGATGAATGCCTTTCCAGCGTTCCACTGCACTTGAAAAAGAAATGACTCCATAGACAAGATTACCAGGTAATCAAAAAAAGAGAAAAATACATAAATTGAATCTTGAGGGGAACATATGTATGCTAACCTATTTTATGCACAAAATTTGTATTTGGTGGAATATTAATTGTTAATTGCACATACACTCCACTTAAAACATATATAGCCAAGTAATGTGCGGAATAGAAAGTCCTATGAGATTTTTTTTAATTCTCATTTTACATTAAAAAAAATCACGTTTTAGGTCAAAGCTTCAATAAGTTAAAAACAAGCGAAGTTAAGCCTTACAAGATGGTTGAGACAATACTCATTCAATTTCTTCAAAAACTCTCCCCTTTGACCAACATGTAACATTACAGATGAAAGAAATTATAATGAACATAAGGATCACAAAAAGTGACAAAGCATGGTAATAACAGAGGAAAGAAAGCCCATGTCTCATAATTGTTATCATCAAACATAACCAGCAAGGAACGAGAACAAGCATACAACGCACATTTTTTGGTCAAACACGGGGCTTTTTAGGTTAAAAGCTTCAATATGGCCAACACATGAGAAGTTAGTCCTTATAGGATGGTTGAGATAATACTAAAGTTCGATTTCTGTAAAAAGCATCTCCTCTTAGACAAACATGTAACATTAGAGAAGACAGAAATGAAAATTAATTAAGGATCTCAAGAAGATCTTTACAAACAAGTCCATTTGCCTTTTTTCTGACAAAGTATGTCAATAGCAAACAAAAGAAACCCTATATCTCAAAATTATTCCGATCGAGCATCATCAACAACAAACGGTAACATGCATACAACATACAGTAATTGGTAAAACACGTGGCTTTTTAGAAGTTAATCCCTTATAGAGTGGTTAAGATAATACTTGGAATCAATTTCTTCATAAACTATTTAATCTTTGACCATCACCTAACATTGATTAGAAAAGAAATGACCATGCAATAAAGTATCACAAACAGATTTTAATCATAAAATCCATGCCATTTGCTATTTTGCTGACAAAATATGGTAATAGAGAATAAAAGAAAGCATATATCTCAAATTTATTATTATCAAGCACACTGTTAAGAAATGAGAACAAGTGTACAAAATAGAAGTATTGGTAAACTACGTGGCTCAACTTCAAATTTTGACCAACTACATGATGAAGCAGATCAAGAAAAAGATACCTTGATTTGTTCTATTACTATAACAGCTAGGAAATCAGAAGGATAATAAAAAAGCATAAAACTAGTGGTTGTGTTTCAGTATTTACTCTTTGAATACAATCAATAACCTCCTTATCTCTGATTTTCTCCCCATCTTGATCGATCACATTAAACACTGGAAAAAAATAAAGTAAGAAGATCTAATAAATAAGATTATAATCTCTTTCTTCTACTTTTTCTACATTCTGAGTTGTTTTAAAGAAACTCACCATCCATGAACCATCCCCCATCAGATGATATATAAGCTTTTGTTATTGTAAGATTCAAGTCAGTAAGCACCTGTACAACTTCGAGAAGAATGCCATGCTTATTGACACTGTCAACCTGATATGGAAAGTGAATCTGTTAGGTAACAATTCAACTTAATGTGCCCGTGTGTTAAATAACACTAGGTAGGGAGCAATAGCTCAGTATTATTCCGAAACAAGAAGGAAGAACCTTCTTCACAAGGGAAAACCCCCTTACAATCTCAGG
>JANIPM010000007.1:11648406-11669018 GCA_027478405.1 Erythroxylum cassinoides
ACTCATGACAATCATAACTTTTCATCCCAAATGATTTATACTTCATCATGTCCACACACCTTGCCAAGTTTGAAACATAACCATCGGGAAACTTTAGACTTTTTAACTATTCACACAAAATTTTCTTTTCTTTTGTCCAAATTGTAACATGCTTTTGGATATTTACCCGTGTGAAAATCTTTATCTAACTCATTCCTTCTAAAAAAAAATTCAAATCAACTCATGATTTTGCATTGTCCCTTATCCTCCTTTTAATGTTCATTATGGTCTTGAACAAATTGTCAAAAAAATTCAATATGCATCTCATCTAGATTATGATGTATTAAATTAGTTTTCCACTCCGATGGAGGGAGAGCCATTCCACGAGGTGTGGAAACGCTTTAAGCTCTTGCTTATACAATGTCTACACCATCATTTTTTGCTTCACATGATAAACCAATTCTTTTATGATAGGTTGACGCAACAATGCTAGTACACAGTGGACATTGCAACAGGAGGAGTTGTAGGAGAGAGGATGGTCGAAGAATTGTATGAAATCTTCAAAATGTTGGGGGCCAATTCTCAATAAAAGAGCATTATGGGAAGAAGAGATGGAGTTTATGAAGTGAACTCGAATCAAGAGTGAAATCAAGAGGTGTATGGTATCTGTGGAACTTTTGATCATGGAGCTAATGTTTGTTCGTATTCTTACGAACCTTTGGTAGATGGGGAAAAACAAGTTAACTTACCTAACAGTTTTCAACTAAGGGAGCGAAATGATCCATACTCGAACACTTACAACCCTGGTTAGAGAAACCACCTCAATTTCTCTTAGAAGACCCATAATCCACCTGTGTAACCCCAACCACAATATCATAATTTTTAGAGGCCAAAATTTTTCCAAGGGCAATCCTCAAATGACAACCTACTAGGAAAGCCTTCTCTTGAGGAAAGCCTGAATGCATTCATTCAGGTAACAACTCAGAATCAAAAAAATGAATAATAAGAGATTTGACTCCTTAGAAGCATCTATCAAGAGTATTGAGATTCAAGTGGGGCAACTTACAGCTCAAATGCATAACAATAAAAAAGGAAGGTTGCCCAATCAACCCAAGCACGCCTAAGCGATCACCATTCTGAAAAGTGGTAAAGTGATTGACAATCATGTTGAGTTTCCTTTTGAGCCACCTAATACTGATGATTAAAAGAAGGAAAGCCTCACCTAAGAAGAAGATGAGCATAATGAGAAAAGCAATGGGAGAAACTCTTCAAGTCACATTCAAAAGGGTGAACAACTTAAGCATGATAACAAGGACAATGAAGGACAAAATCTGCACAAGGCGATGGATCCTTATCGACCACCAATTCCATATCCAAGTTGCTTTAAGGAATTGAAACAAGATTAGCAGTTTTCCTATCTATATCGCATGCTTTGTAAGATCAATGTTAACTTTTCCCTTGTTAGATGTGATTAGGAAGATTTCGGCTTATGTCAAGTTCTTCAAGGAACTAAGCACCAAGAAACAAAAGTTTGAGCCTAATAAAAAGGTGATAGTTTCGAAAGTAGCAAATGCAATTCTGCAGCCGCATTTACCCCATAAACTGAAAGATATAGGATGTTTTATCATGCAAGTATCAATGGGTAATGGTGATGAGGTTAAGGCAATGCTTGATCTTGGATCAAGTGATAGTTGTGTATTAATATGTGTTTTTCTAAGTATTGGGCATTTGTTTTTTGCATGATAGGTTAGTATTATTCTATTTTAGGACTTGTTTTGTGTATTTTTGTTTATTTTTATCTTTATGGTTTTTCTTTGTGTTTGATATTCGTTTAGGGTAGGAAATGATCATTTTGGTGTAGGAATGGAGGGTGGATACCTTTGTGATTGAGCTAGGGACCAAGAGAAGAGAAAAGAAGTGGAGCTGTTGAAAAACAAGAACTCACGACTGTGGAAAATGGCATGTTTTCCACGATCGTGGGAAATGTATAGAGAAAGTTTCTATCAGGATAACCCACGATCGTGGGAAACACAAGTATAATTCCCATGATCTTGGGAACTGAGAGTCGAAGAGACACACGAGTTTCTTGTATTTTTTAGGTTTTAATGACTTTATAAGGAAGAGAATCCCGAGAGCGTAAAAGGGTCATGGAACTTGCTTCCTAAAGCCAAAGTACAGATTGAGAGCCTAGAGATAGGGGAGATTAAAGGTTTCATTCCCAATTGGGCAAAGAGCATCCCGTCATCCAGATTTTCCAGATTGGGCAAAGAAGAGGAGGAGCTGCCCCTTCCAATCTTATTTCAATTTCTTTCTCTTCTTGCACGTTTATCATGGATGATTTGACTGTTAGGGATGTTATGGATATTATGATTGGCTAAAACAAGTTTTAGGGTTTGTTGTTAAACTATTTGTGAACCTTTGGTTATTGATTTAATGATATACATGTTCGTGTTATTTATTAAGCTTAAACCTTGCAATAAATCAAGAGAGAGAGTTCGGTAATCTGTGTTAATTGTACAACGAGAGTTGTCGATTAATAGACCTATAAATAACAAGTTATTGATTTATTAGGAAGAGATTTCAATAGATCAATACGCTACCGATAAGATAGCTTCATATATAGTTGAATGTTCAGGAAAGTCTTTGCACATTAAGAGATCCCAAAGTTAATTCTAATTTATTTAACTTGTGACATTTAGTTATGCCTTGAGAGAGGGTAGCTAGAATTTTAGGAAATCTTAGGCCAAGCCTAAATTGAATCAATTAATCAGAGGGGAGCAAATAGGGATAATGACAACTCCTAATGTTTAATTTTAATTTTCTCCAAGTCTTAGTTTACGATTTTGTTTTGGATTGCGTTGTTCCTTGTTACTTTTAGTTTGTCTTTATTTTACTTATCTTTTAAAATTAGATTGAAATGATTTTTAAACAAAGAACAACCTAAATTAAGCGGTGCCTAAGCACAATCCTGATGGGATCGATATTCACTTTCAACTATAAGTATGACTCGTATACTTGCGGTTTTGAGCATAAGACTAGTAGTGTGTTTTGCATTCAACATTTTAATCGGGAATGGAATTGGGGGTTGGTACTTTTTATCTCAGGCAAAATATACCTTGCTAATAGAGAGTCTTCCTTATTCTTGTGCACCTCTTCTTTCCTTTTGTCCTTAATTGGGTTTGGCTTTTGTTATTCTATAATCGGGTAAGGAATCTTATGTTGATGCATCTGGGTTGTTTGTAATTCTGGGTAACTTTGAAAATAATTCTTATCAAACTTGTTCTTGTCCTTCACTTCATTGTCTTCAGCTTAGTGTGATTCCTCCTCAGTTGCTTATATAATGGCCATAATTCATTCTTTCGGATTAGACTTGTTATTACTTAGAAGGGTTCCTGCATTCTGGGTCGCTATTGCTTCTACCAATTGACCTACTTAGACTTCCAAGTTATGTATCGAGGAGGCATGATTCTTTGTCACTTTCCCAAACTTGCCTTCCAGCCTCTTATGTGCATCCTCCATACCTCCAATTTTATCTAAGATTTGTCCAATTTGGATTCCATTGAACTCGATTTATATAGCTGGAAACTGGTGTCTTTAAGGTTTGAACTATCCTCTAGCATTGTTTAACTAAGAAAAGTTTAGGTGATTTTTCGACCCAGGGTTATATATGTTATAATAGAGATTGTTTCCCCCTCCTCGACCATATTGGGTTCCCATATAGTTTACTTGCTCTGATCCATTATCCTTCATTAAGAAGCAATTGATTGCATCATGATCAATATGCCTACAGAGCTCACATTTAAGCTAAACATCTTTTTACTGTATTTGAGGATGAAGCCTTCATGTTGTTTAGCCTACATTTTTGTCATTTGATCGACAAATATAACTCCTTTTTGCTCACGAAGATTTGTGGGTTGTCTACTCCGCTCATTCGTCCATAAACAGTTATTACTCGCCATTTCTTCTAACGGCTCTTTCGCTTCATCTACCATCTTCCTCATAAGTTATCCTCCTGAAGTCGTATCAAATGTGCCTCTTGTATATGGGTTTACTCCATTATAGAATGTTTGCAAAAGAAATTCTTTTGGTAGGTTATGGTGTGGACAGTCTCTTTACAAGTCTTTTTATCATTTCCACGCTTCATAAATCAATTCCCCATCACCCTGTTGAAAGTTTGTAATCTCTTTGATAATCTTTGTAATCTTGGTAAGGGAAAAATACTTGTCTAAAAAGGCACGAAGTAATAGGTCCCAAGTGGTGACATTATTCAGGTTGAGGGAATGATACCAAGCTTTAGTTCTATCCTTTAAGATAAAAGGGAAGAGTCTAATTCTTACTACATCCTTTAACATCTAATGATAACGGAAGGTGTCGCAAATTTCAAGCAAATTGACAATATGTGAATTCGGGTCTTTGTTTGTTAATCTGTTAAATTGCACATTTTGTTGAAGCATATTCAGGAGAGCAAGTTTGATTTTAAAGGAAGTTGCTTGCACGAGTGGCCTAGCTACACCTTGATTGGCTGCAATGAAGCCCAGTCTCATGAAGTCCATAAGAGTTCTCGATTGATGCCTTTGGTTCACTCCTTGATCCAATTCTTGCTAAAACTCCTCAGCTATTGTTGCTTTAGCAGTTTCTTTTTCATCTTCACGCCGAGGTCTTCTAATTGAATGTTCTAAATGATTTATGTCAAGGCCTATAGTTTCAGCTATACAACTCGAACTCCTTGTAACTCTGTGTGTTCATGTAAAAGCATGGACATACACGAAAAGAATGGGAAGAACAGAAAACTTAAAACTAACTAAAATGCCTTAGACTAAGAGAACTAAATTAATCTTCACCCTCCCCGACAACGGTGCCAAAAAGTTGATTGTGTCATTCGAGCTTTAAAATTTGTAAGCTCTCAAATACCGCAAGCACACGGGTCACAATTGTAGTACAAGAGGTGTCGATCTCATGAGGAAGGGGACTAATCTAATCCTAAAATCTAAGGTCAATAATATATAAAATTCAAAATAAATAATGCAATGGAAAATAATCACGAGAATTGAATTAAACCACTTAAGTCAGAAATTAAACATAAAGGAATTAACAATTGAGCAATATGTAATCACAATAGAAATCAACCTAAGGAATTTACCAATTTATAAGAAAGGGGACTTTACTTATCAATAATGTTAATCTAGTTGATTAAGTGTCAATGGAGTTTCGATTCTAAACTGTCTTAAGGTTTATTACTCTCTCTCAAGTTATAACCATTAAACCCTAATCAGATTATAAAATTTGCAATCTCTTAATTCACAAATTATCCAAAACCTAATTAGATTTGAAGCACTCTAATAAACTATTGGAACATCACATGGGATCTCTCTTTGCACAATTATCAATATGATTTATTGCAGTTTTTATTAAATCGCCTAACTCTCATTAATCTGATTTAATCATTTTTCATTCAGTTCACCCTCTCAGTTTATTATTGAATTATGCAAGAATGTAATTAAATCACAACATTCTTCTAAATAACACAATCAACTAAATTATCATTAAATCAAAATAAAATCTCTAAGAAGAGTTTATAACATCATCAATATTCAAAGTCCTATCATGATACTGTCCATCTCAATTCTATACATAAATAAAATCAAAACGAAAAGGAAATACAACTTGGAATAGATAATGAAAGGTAGCGATGTTGGAAAACCTCCTGATTCGGGAACCATGTCGAGTCAGCTTCGTCTTCCTCTTCCTTCTTCTTTCTCTCGCTCGATATTCTCCCTTTAGGGTTTCGACAGTTATTGTACGAAAGCTCCCTTTTCTCAACCTCTTTATGTTCTTTTTATACGCTTTTGTATTTTGGGTAACCCTAGGTTTTCTTGGGGGGTCTGAAAGGTCTTTAAAAATCCCTCAAAATATGAAGTTTGTAAGTATCTGCACGTCTCCCCGACACAAGCCACGATCGTGGACCAGTAGGCTATGATTGTGGCTCACATTTGAGCCTTCCAAACTTGGAGCTTCTATCACAATCATGGACCACCTGCCACGATCGATATTGACCCTGAAACAGTAGCAAACACATTAAGGTACCTAAAAAATGTAATATTTAAGCTCAAAGACTTGTACTAACCCATAAAACACTTAAAACATAAATAAATCACAAGCTAACACAATTTTAGCGTAAACATATCCAAGTGATCGAATTCACGACTAAACACATATCAAACTATACCCTAAAACACGATGCAATTTACACTTATCAGTTGGATGAATGGAGACTTAGCAAACTAATCCCTCTCTACAAGAACAATGGGGACATCCAAAGTTATAACAACTATAAAGGCATCAAACAAAATGAGGTTATAGGAGAGGGTGATTGAGAAGAGAGTGAGAAAAAAACCTATCTCAGAGAACCAATTTGGTTTCAAGCTAGGGAGGTCCACAATAAAAGCCATACTTCTTCTTAGATAATTAATGGAATATTATAGGGTGGATAAAGGTGACTATATATGTTTTTCATTGATTTAGAGAAGGCAGGGTACTTAAAGAAGTCATGTAAAGGTGTTTAGAAGCTAAGGGAGTTCATATTACCTATATACAGGTAATTAGGGTTATATGTAAAGGTGTTAAGACTAGAATAAGGATGAAAAGAGGAGATACATAACATTTTTTATTAATATCAGGCTACACTAAGGATACTCATTGAACCACTTCCATTTTATATCAATTATGGATGAGCTTACCAAGAATATTCAAGGAGATATGCTTTGGTATATATTTTTTTGCTAATGACATTCTTTGAGTGGATGAAATAAACGAGGGAAGTCATGTGGAGGTGTTTAGGAGCTAAGAGAGTTCATGTCATCTATATATAGGTTATTAGGAATATGTGTGAAGGTGTTAAAACTAGAGTAAAGATGACAAGAGGGGCGCCTCATGGGGTTTATGTGATAATAAGATGCCACTCAAGCTAAAATATAAATTCTACTGTTTAACAATTAAGTCGATTATGCTTTACAGGGTAGAGTGTTGGCTCATTAAACATGTGTATAGTCATAAGTTAATAATGGCATAGATAAGGATGCCCCATTAGAATTGCTCTTACAAGAAGAGATAAGATCATAAATGTAGTGATGAAATATAAGTTAGGGGTGGCTAAAATTAATAGTAAATTAAAGAAGACAAAACAAAACATAGGTGGTTCGAACAAGTTAAGAGAATACATTCTAATGCTTTAATGAAAAGATGTGAGAAGATTGTACTTAGGGACTGTAAGAAGAGAAGAGGAAGAGCCAAGAAGAATTAAAACAAAGTGATCATGAATGATATGGCTCTATTAGAGTTTACTGAAGACTTAGCCCTCAATAGGAAACTTTGGTGAACTAAGATATAGTTAGAGAATCCTGCATAGAAAGAACTTTCTCTTCTTTAGAATTTTAAACATTTTTCTTCGATTCTTGTATTTTTTAATTAGCTTAAAAGCTTTTGTTTGTAACATTTTCTCCTTTAGTTATTTCATTTATTTATTTTGTATTCCTTTTCCTTTTGTTTTTCAACTGTTTGTAGTTATTTATCTATGCGTCTGATTATTTTTCTTTCAACTGTTTCCAAATAACTATTGATAAGGTTGCATACTTTTGAACTTTCCCAAATCCTACATCTCAACAAGATTCTTAATGAGACGTTATTATTATTGTTGTTGCTTTTTGTAATCTAATTATTAAATTTTGTTATATTTAATCAAATGACTTAATAAAAAATTGTACCTAATTTTCATTTCTTCTATTTTCTATGCTAGTAATATATTCCTACTCTACTCTATTATTACGTATTTTATTTTCCACTCTCCACGCGTGTGTGAGAATATATATATATATATATTCATGGCGAGCATATTAATAGAATTGAAAAGATATTTTGGTTTTTTGTAGTGTCCAATTATTAAAAGTGAATTCAATTCTCTAATTCCTAAAGTTTAACAAGCAATTATCAAAGGTGCAGGATTCGTTGACAAAACTTTACTAGGCAGATTGGCAACATGTGCAACGGCCCAGATGGTACTTGCCGTCTTAAAATACCCTGAACCATGGCACAATGAGCCAAAATATAGACCTTTTTATATCTCTGATGGTAAGTAAATTGCTAAAGCTTCGTTTGTGGACTATCAGTCACACTGGCTCCAGTCCTCTGCAAAACCAGCATTTGTGAGATCACTCTCTTTTATCTTTCTTGCTCTCCAGTACCAGTTACATCCATCTACATATATGAGCGCATCCGAGGTCTTGTCAGTGACTGTCCTCCGTCGACAAATATGGTTGTCCCGGTCAGGTAACGCGAGCCATCACTAATTAAATAGATGACCGTTGATGCCAAATCGGTTTTAGCATCAAGCCATCTCTGAAGGGGTACTACTTCGTTGACCAACTTCGCTGCTCTCTCCTTCCCCACTGAGACAGGGTACTGATCTTCAAGGTTCAAACCTCTTGCTATCGCATTAATCCTGATCTTGTATTTCCCGATCTCCATAGCTGTGTGCTGAAAACAAAAAGTTAACACAAAAATGAAGAACACTTAAATTGGAACTGTGGATCAAGAAACCCCATATTTATATTTAATTTTCAATTGCTCTGATATATTGGCATTAGTATCAGATAATTTCTTCCAACGTAAAGGAAACTCAGTTGTCTAATACTATGGAATTTGAGCATAACGAGATCCCAACAACAAGCGAAAAACACGTGGCCCATAAATTCAACCCAATTTCCATGCACTGATGAAGAAAAAGAACCTTTAGGTTGCAGCTTGTGCTAACAGATGTACGGTAGGAGACAGGAGTGAAAATGTAACAATACTAGTACTTACTCTAACCAATTGCTGGATGCCTGCTGAACATGAGCCGTACGCTGCAGCTCCTGGATAAATTCCTCTCTCAGCACCAATTATAGAAGAGACCATTACGATGGAGCCTCCAGAACCGTAATCCCGCAATCTTTGTCCAACGGCCTTTACGAGAAACCATGGAGCCATAAAGTTAATTTTTACAATTTTCTTCAACTCCTTTTCAGCTAATTGTAAAGGGTCTTGCATCTTTCCTGTTTCAAGCAGCCAAGTGCCGTGAGATTTCTCCATTACTTCTTGAGTTACAATTCCTAGTTATTTTTCATTAGAAACATAACAACTACAAAACGCTGAAGATCAAAATGACGAGCCTAATTGTCCATGTATACTGTCATGCAACATTTGATGACTTCAAGACACAGATTTATCTTGGGATGAAACCTGGTAATCATTCCTTGAATTCTACCAAGTAATCTTAGTTAACTACTAACGACAAAAGATTGCATCAACATGCTATGGACTAAAAGTAGAAGTAATTGTAAGTGATGTTTCCCTCAGTAATTTCTACAAATTTTCTTGCTCCTATTGTATATCGTCGAGAAGTAAGAATGCCTCAATCTCTTCCATTGTTATCTGATATATGAATTGTACCTCAAAGTTCACAGGAACCATATAGAACATAAGCTGACAAGAAGCACTGTAGAGGGGGGGATATTAAAAATAGACTGTTTGATCCAAGGAAATTACCTTCGTAGCTATAGCAATGCACAAAAGCATCGAGCTTCCCGAGAATCCTACAAGCTTTATCCACGGCATCACTAAAGTGTTCCTCTCTGTCATCTTCCATGTCGACTGCTACCATTTTTATTGGAATAAGATCCTCGATTGAACTTGTGATCTTCTCGGCGAGAATCCTTAGGCAGTTCTCGTTTCCCATCAAAACCAGCCTGATTTCATCAAAAAAAATGTTAAGAAAACAGAGTACTCAACAACCCCACCGTGTCGCTCTTTTTTCTTTTCTTTTTCTTTTCAAGTTGATATTTTATTTGTAATCAAAAGAGAAATGCCCTTTGTGTAACCATGTTATCTTTTTTATGCATAAAATACTCAACACCCAGTTGAAAATAAACTGCAATGATCACCGATTCCTCCTTTATCCGTAAAACTACGACCATACATCAGAAAGATTCCTTGGGAAACGTTCCTGTCAGTCGACAGGTAATCTTAAAACTACCGAACCCTTATTAAACGATCAACGTGTTCTAAAGAGATCACATGAACCGATTCAAGAATCCAACTAAATCTTTAAGACTCGTAAACTCAAACGGAATCGTTCAACTGTTCTGTAGGTGCATAATGTTTATCAGACATGAAAGAAAATGAATTTTACAACTGAAACTCGACCTGCATCCTTGTTTGGCTAATTGGAAAGCAATATTCTGTGAAACTTGGTCTCCGTTGGATGTAAGCAACACCTTCTTCGTTTTGTTGTCCATTCTTTGAGACAAATTTGATGGATCACAGAGATAAAGAAGAAAATTATAAGAGAAAGGGAAGTGGGAGAGGTTTTAGGAAGAGAAGGGGAAGACAAGGTAAATGGCGAAGAAATAGGAGAGTGAAACAGAGGAAGAACAATATTGATCGAGAGAGAAAAGAAGAAGAAGGAATGAACGAATGAACAATTAAATGAAGATTTGATAGGATGGCAAAGCAAAATAAAGAGGTGGTGAAGTGAGAAAGTCGGGTGGCCAAAATCCTAATGCTTTCTGCCACTGCCAGAACAGAGTTCCCCTTTCACGTGTTCCACTTTGGGTTGGGTTCACGTCTCAATCTCCTTACGGGAATTTATGCTTGGGAAATTGTTAGTTAGCGGGTAATTGACCAAATAATTTACGGGAAATTGTTAGTTAGACGGGTAATTGACCAAATAAATTCTTCCTCCATGGACTACAAGGATATTAAATTTGTGTAAAAAATTGTATTATTGATTGCCAAAGTGATTACAATTTATAGAAGAGATTACAAGAATATAAGAGATAAAATAACATATAGTTACAACAGTAACAGTAAGATTGAGAATATGATCTATATAATCTAAGTTGTTATAACTAATTACAGCAACTGGCTTAGTTGTTATAAATTTGAATCAGAGTTTGATGACGGCATGGACTTAGTCTCTACACACCCCGCAAGATGGAAGATCCATTGGAGGCTTCAATCTTAGAACGAAAATGACGAAATTGACTGCGAGCAAAAGCTATCGTAAGTATATCTGCTAATTGATCCTTCAAGCTAATGTGCAGTACACGTAAGGAGCCATTAGAGATATGAGTTAAGTGTCAAGTGTTTCATTCGTGAGTGATAACTAGATTAGTAGACAAACATGTTGCTCCTATATTGTCACAACTCGGTGGTTTTGGAAGAGAAACACCTAATTCATGCAAGAGATTTTGAACCCAAGTAACTTCTTTTGCTACATTTGCAAAAGCCTTGTACTCAGCCTCTATAGATGATCGAGAATTAGATTTTTGGTTAGCTGAGTTCCAAGAGATGATATTAGAGCCCAAGCATAACATATACGTAGTAGTTGAGTGATCATTATCAAGGGTACCACCCCGATCAGAATCAAAGAAGGCTGTAAGATGTTGAGAAGAATCCTTATTGAGAAATAAACCATGATAAATTGAGCCCTTTAAATATCTTAGTACACGTTTTAAAGCTCGTAGACGCCATTAAGTTGGAATATGCATAAACTGAGACAATTTATTGACAACAAATGAAACATCAGGGCGAGTAATGGCAAGATATTGTAAAGATCCAACAATGTGATGGTAATTAGTGGCCTCAATATGGGAAGAACCATTAATAAGAGAAGAAGTTTCGAAAGAATTCATGGGGGTGGCAACTTCCTTAGCACCGGCCATGTTAAATCGATCAAGTAAATCAGCAATATGTTGATGTTTAGAAAGAAATAAACTCGATAGAGTATAAATAACCTCAACACCCAAAAAATGATGCAAGGAAACCATATATTTAA
Source organism: Erythroxylum cassinoides (assembly GCA_027478405.1). NCBI lineage: Eukaryota > Viridiplantae > Streptophyta > Magnoliopsida > Malpighiales > Erythroxylaceae > Erythroxylum > Erythroxylum cassinoides. Next base: position 11,660,255 of record JANIPM010000007.1, read on the forward strand.
TTGAAAATTAATTGCCTAGCTTGAGAAAAAAGCCATCAAGAAATTTAGAATTGTTACCTATAAGGACAATATCATTAATATAAATAAGAAAATAAAGCGTGATGCCATTGCGGTCATAAATAAATAAGGACGCATCAGCAAGTGATTTGTGAAAACCAAAGTTAAGTAGAAAATGTTGGAGTTCATTGCACTATGCCTGAGGTGCCTATTTGAGACCATATAAGGCTTTACGAAGCTTGCATATATGACTTGAATATTGAGGGTGAACATACCAATAGGCTGCATCATATAGACATCTTCGTGTAACGTGTCAAGCAAAAATGAATTGTTTACGTCCAATTGACGTAAAGGCCAATTTTTAGATAAGGCAAGACAAAAAACAATGCGTGTTGTAACAAGCTTTGTAATAGGACTAAAGGTTTCAAAATAATCTCTTCTTGCTTGTTGGAGAAAACCCTTTGTCGTAAGACGAGCTTTGTACTTGCAATAGAACCATCAGATTTTCATTTGATATGAAAGACCCATTTGCAACTAATTTAAACATGAGATGATTTGGGAACCATTTCCCAAGTACCATTGTGTAACAAAGCATTAAATTCAGCATCCATAACTTTGCGCTAGAGAGGATCTTTCATTACTTGTGTAATAGTGGTAGGTTCAAAGGGGGGAGGAAGTGGGTATTTGGTGGTGAGATTCACAAATTTATCATTATAATATTTAGAATTTGGCTTTCGTATGCGAGTTGGATGTGGGGAAACAGATGATGGATTTGGTGGTGATGGAATAATACGTGGAGAAGAAATGGTAGAGCTAGATGCAGAAGAAGGAGAGTGTAGCAAAGAAAGGCCAATCTCCACAACGTATCAATGATGTTATTCGGTGATGCCATTATGCTTAGGTGTGTGTGGAGGTGTTGTGAAATGAGAAATCCCACAAGAATTGAAAATGGGAATAAACTTTTGGTACTCCCCTCCATTGTCAAAGAAAACTGAAATAATTTTAGTTTGAAAATAATTTATACTAATCGTTGAAATTGAGGGAATAGAATAAAGGTTTCAAATTTTTTCTTCATAGGATATAACCAAATATACTTAAAAAAATGATCCACAAAAATTATGTAATATTCATAACCATCAATAGTTTGTTTTGGACCCCAAACATCAGTATAAATAAGTTCCAAAGGCTTTTGACTGACTAGAGAATTACGAGAGAAAGGTAGTTTTTTACTTTTATTAATAGAACAAGAAGGACAATGAAAACCAGAAATTGACATGGATGGAAAGACTAAGTCATTGTGCTTAAGAACAAAACTAAGAACTTTATTAGAAGGATGGCCAAGTTTGTGGTGCCAAGAGGACAAAGAAGCTTTGGTTGTGAGATTGACTTAAGGATAACATGGAAAAGTTGCATAATAAACATCATTATTGTTCTCTCCCTATGTTAGAGGTGCTCCTGTGCAAAGATCCTTTACAAAAAAATAAGATGAGAAACTTCCAACAAAAACTTGGTTAGATTTACATAAATTTTCTATGGAAATCAAATTTGTTTGAAAATCTGGAACACACAAGACATTTGATAATGTAATTAGTTCAAAAGGTGTATGAATTTATGTGTGACTAGTGTGAGAAATCGAAAGGCCTTTACCATCACCCAAAAATATCTCATCTAGACCCTCATAGTTAGAGTAAGTTTGCAAATCAGATAAATTTGATGTTGCATGATGTGATGCTCCACTATCAAATAACCAAGGTTGTTGCGACAAAGCTGGAGTGTCATGACCTGTAATTTCACAAAAACGGCAAAATAAATCTTGTCAATATGATTGATGGCCATTTTGATTTTTTCGAAGATAATTTCCTCCATAGCTGCCACGGGACCTGTAAGAATTGGAATTTTAACCTTGAGTGGATCGGTTGAAATATTGAGTTTGAGCAGTTTACTTTTGAGCAATATTTGTTGTGACAAGAGTAGGAGGAGAACTCGAGCTTTTGTCTGTCAATGTTTTTTCAAAGTAAATTAACTTATCAAATAACTCTGAAAAGTCAATAGAAGATTTATGAACTTTGAGAGGCTGTTATAATAGGACTGTATTCATCCCCAAGTTGAGTGATGATGTGGACAATAAGATCTTCATCACTTATTAGATTTTGAGTGAGAGCTAGTTCATCTGTAATAGATAGAATTCAGCAACTGATTTGGTTCCCTTTGAAGTTTGAGCAAGCTTGGCTTTGAGAGAGATGATTATGAACTATGAAGAGTTTGCATAGCTATGAAGTAGCCTCTCCCAAGCTTCTTTGGAAGATGCGGCTGAGGAGATGATTGGTTGAATGCTTTTTGAACAGTTACTAAGAATTGCATTAATAAGAATTTGATCTTGCCAGTACCAGAGAGTGTATGATGGATTACAGGTCTATTTCTCGCTATCAAGAAATTGTGGTGGTGAAGCTAGAGTACCATCAATGTATCGTAGCAGATTGAAGCCAATAAGAGTTGATTGAATTTGTCTTCTCCAAACAGGAAAGTTGGTAAAAGTAAGTTTGATAGGGAAATTGGTTAGTGCATTTAATTGCACAATAGATGGTATTGTTGGGCTAGATATAGTCAGATCAAAAAGAAAACTCGTTCGAGTGTTTGAAGCTTTGATACCATATAAGGATATTGAATTTGTGTAAAACTTATATTATTGATTGCCAAAGTGATTATAATTTATAAAAGATATTACAAGAATATAAGAGATAAAATAACATGTAGTTACAACAGTAAGATTGAGAAAATGAATTGTATAATCTAAGTTATTACAACTAATTACAACAACTAACTTAGTTGTTATAGATTTGAATTAGAGTTTGTTAACTGTATGGACTTAGTCTCTACATGGACCCACCTTTGACACTTCTACGGTAGCTTCCTTACTCTAATCATTAAATGCTTATAACTCTCAAGGATAGTGTTCAAATCACTTGTTTGCTCTATGCTTACTTTATTTTAAGAGCATGCATCCATCTATTTAATTTTTATAGGTCTCATTTATTACATGGATGGATATTTATGAAATAGGATAGGTACAAAGTAATGGAAACAGGTAATCTGCTCCCCTAACATTCAATTCTACAAAAATTTCTAAATGAAGTTGTGCAATATTGCGACAAATGTGGATTATTTAGGTATAATTATGAGAGATATAATCAATTACGATAACAAATTTAACTATAACCTCAATATTATAATAAACACAGTAACAATTGTAACTCTATATAAAACTCCAATTTCTACATTTTACATATTGAATAAGAAATATAGACTTAGCATTTGATTCTAGTTTTTAACTTCTTAGGGAGATAAATTAGTATATATGTACTAGAATAGCCCAAAAATTGAGACGGATATATCATAAATCAAACATAAAATTAGAAAAGAAATTTAAAGATGGGTATAATATTTAGGTCTATTTTCTTCTATGTCCATTAAATGTCATCCTCATAAAAAATATTTTATAGGATGGACTTAATTTTGATCATATTGATGAAACCTTATGATTCACTAAATTCTTATAACGGTTGCGGAACTAAGTTGAATCCCAAAAGAACTAAATATTGATTTCTTAATTTTAATTGATAAAAAATAAAAGATTATGGTTAGTTAACTAATAAACTAAATTTAACAAGGGATCAAGATAAACCAAGTAAGTATTAAAGTTAGAAATTAAATGGTACTTAACTTTGATTTAAGGGAAATATCTCATTTAATTTAAGTTTTATCATTGATCTAAAAAAATAATTTTCACAAGTTAGAAAGTTAGTCTAAAACTTATTAGGATAGAAATAATAAGTTTTAATTTTTCCTTAATTAATTGATTCAAAGTCAACATTTAAAATAAAGTTTATCGTAAATTGATTAGATATATAGTATTCTATATCAATTAAATGATGTTAATAAATTTAGTAAAAACGACTAAACCTTAAATTAAATAATTGAGATAGCTATAACTTTTTAATTTAGTTTTCTTATATTTTGTAATTTAAATGTGCAAATTTATAAATAATTTTTTTGCTACTTATATCAACCGTTCATAATAATTGTGAATCACTTAATTCATAGATAGTTAAAGAATAATAAACATTAAATTAATTTATTAAATCAATTAATATTAACTATTCATAAAATATAAGGACACAGTTTACGAAATACTTGAATTAAAATAAAATATAGGTTTAAAATAAAATCTCATATAAAGTTACAACTGTAATTTTAAATCTCTTAAATCAGAATATTCGAAGTAGTTACTCATAGCTATTGTTCCAGCGTCAAAATAGATGAAAAGATGAAAAATGAGGAGGAAATACAAAGGAAAACTCATATTTGTTTCATTTTGAAAATAAGCTATTTTTAAGCTGATAGTCAGTAGACGAGTCCATTAAATTCCTCATAATTCCATAACTGATAACCCAACCATAAGAAGCTTCAAAGAGAAAAAGAAACGTTATGCGTTCGCACTAATGAAATATTTGAAAGGACAAACGCGTTGACGAGGGCTTTGAATTTTTCTGGTGGTCGGCTGCCGAAATTCATCTGAACTGCCCTTTGGGCCTACCTAAAATTAGGGTGGACTGGGACAGGATTGTCAAGACATCTGCTTACTTAAATTCTTGATGCAGATGTTACATAGTGGTTTTCTTTTTTCAGAGACTACGGTTATAATAAGAGCATCTGTACATAAAACGATTACCTTAAGATGTTAAAACGGCAGGTGTTGTAACAAAAAGATTACCTTAAGATGTTAAAACGGCAGGTGCTGTAATAAAATTGATTAGCAAAAGAAGGAAAATTGATCACATTAAAATTACCTTCTAAAGAAGTTTGCTTAATATTAAAAAACGGCTCAGTAATAGTAGGAAAAGTAGGAAATGCTAGAGTAAAGTAGAAAAGTTTGGACAAAGCTCCGAGCTTATTTTTATAAATAATAAAATAAAATATATTTTTATTCTTATAAAAAATAATAAAATAAGCGTTATTTTTAACTTCATAATTTTTTATTTTTTATAAAAGTCCAAAATAAGTGAAAATAAGGAGTTTTTTTATTTTACTCAAAATTTATAAAATATTAGGAAAGACCTGTCTAAAATTTTGTGAGTTTTTAAATTTTAGTCATAGAGATATTGTTTGAGTCAGTTTGTTTGTATTTGAATAAATATATATTCCTATTAATTGAAAATAGAGAATTATTCAGATAAAAAAAAGTTGTTAAAATGAGTTGAGGACGAGACTAAACAAATGAATTATTGCGATCCTTCTCCTCTGTATTGGCAGCAAACTCATTCCTCAGTTCGTACATTTCAAGCAACAAAGACTTTTGACATTTGATAAAAGTTGTGAAATTGTGGACTGAACGACCAACAACAAGCATTATGGACCCCGTCAACGAACGTAGTAGTATGTATATTAAACCAAATGTTCCATGGGTACCTCCGCGTTAAGCACGGACGCGCACAATCCGAGCTTCCTCACACTTGAAACGCACCCTTCCCAACGATGCATAAGAAACTTCCAAATCGTACCTTTACATTATTTCCAGACTTTCCCTAACAAACCCTTCTTTGTCCTTTTTGTCGTGTACGAATAAGCAACGCCCATGTTGCGTTAGGTAACATTAATCTATGGGTTTGAATTTCGACATTATAGTCAAAAGTCAATGCAAAAACTCCTTTGTAAAACAATAGAACAATGTTGTTAGTTAATTTACACGCACTTCAACTAATTTGTTTGACCTATTCAATTGTCTAAATACACAAAAGATCAAGTGTTTGTGACATATATGCTACTAAGATCCTATTTAACCAGGCTTTGATACCTATTCATTTTTGTGAAAATAGCTCATAGCTTGTACTTATTCAAAATGATTTTTTTAAAAAAAATTGAGGCATAATATAAATTATTTTAAACAGAACTATTTATAAAATCCAAAATGCAACATAAATTTTGTTTATTTTTAATACATAATAATTATGTATAAAAGTACACATTTATTTATTTATGAAGTAATGCTATTGTCGAATTTTGACATATGTTACATATAGATAAAAGTAATTCATACTTTACATTTACTCCCAAAAATATATTTTCAAAATCAAGATATCATAAAAATTGTACTTAATATATATCCATTTACAAAAATAAAGCATAAATATATTAATGCATTTTCATTATTTTCTAATATTTTAAATAAATAAATTTGTAAAAAACTAAAATATACGTACTGAAATGGGATTCATAATACGTTGTATTGTATTTATCGACTTTAATATAATAAACATAAGATACATTTATAAATGATTAATATATCAAATTCATTAGTTCCACCATATACATTTATATGGATACACTCACTTTATATATAGTTTTTATGGTTGCTTTCTAAACTATTTATATGTGCTGTACAACGATAATAACAACAACAACAACAACAACAATTTCTACGTAATTTTTACAACTAATGGGACCACGATCTGCAGATCAGCCTGTAGAGAATAATCCATCAAAAGCGCCAGGACCAGATTGATTTTTGCATGGTTTTTCCAATATACCTAGGACATTATAAGGCAAACCTTCGCCGAATTGAATAGTGTTGGAATATTTCTCTTCCACGAAGATGCTTCAAGAAGTCAATGGCACCTATGTCTAGCTATCTACCATCAAAGAAGAAACACCCTCTGACAATGGACGATTTCAAGCCAATCTCTTATGGTAATACGATTTATGAAGTCATCGCGAAGCTTCTTGCAGATACACTAAAATGTGTACTAAAGGAGATCATAGACATTACTCAAGGCGCACTCATTCCCGAGAGAAATATAGGGGATAATATATTACTACTTCAACGTACAGCTGTTGAAAGACTATTCTTCAGGGAAAAGAATGAGAAGTTGCATGATGAAATTTGATTTTTGCAAAGCGTACGACACAATACTAGAGCTTCATTCAGATCTACCGGGAAGTGTTGGATTTTCAGGAATTATTTGTGATATGGCCCATGAATGCTGTGCAATCATCATCAATTAGTGTCCTTGTTAATGGAATCCTACAAAGCCTTACAAGAATGCAAGGGGAATAAGACAAGGGGACCTCTTATCCCCTTGTCTCTTCACCATTGCAATGGGGGGAATCTCTAGGCTTTTCAGATCATTCGCTACTCACAATGGAAACTATAACTTCCATCATAAGTGCTCTAAAATAGAGGGCTTAACTATCCAAATCCCTTCTCTAAGATATCTAGGAGTGCCATTAACTACCTCCAAGCTGAAGTAATTAAAAATACATAAAGATAAAGAATGTCTTTTATTGAATAAAACAAATTTTATACAATTAAAAGTACAACCAAAATTGGCTGCAAGGGCATAAACCAACATGTATTCCACTAATTGAGAAGATCAAATCTAAAGTGAATTCATGGAAAAATAAACACCTCTCCTATGCAACAAGGATCACACTGATTATTTCTGTTCTTAATAGTTTGCACATACATTGGACAGCACATGTTGCCTTGCCAAAGAAGATAATGAAGGAGATAAATAGGATGATGAAAGCCTAACTATGATCTGGAAATATCGTAACAGCTAAAGCAGAAAAAGTTAACTAGAGTGAGCTCACTATCCCCAAGAAACAAGGTGGTCCGAGTATCACCTCTATCTCAACCGTGCAAAGAGTGTTATTATTGTTAGACATTTTTGCCCCAAAGGCAATTTTGTCAATGTCTCTGAAGTTGGACTAACATTAATTGCAATTTTAGTTTTTAAATAAATTACCGGTTAAGTTACGTCATTTGATACAGATAAAGATAATAAAGTAGCCCAATAAATAATCTAAATTAATGAGTCGAAGTCCGGGTGAAAAATGGGTCCCGATCAATGTGGACCGGGTTCATATCGGTCTTGTGATAGGGAAGCCCGATATGGAAGCTATATAAAGGTTAGGTCTCTTGCAGTTACTCATAAGCATAAAGAGAACGTTCACGAGCATAAGGTTCCTGACCCATTAAGGAAGCTCAGAACGCTGAGAAAACTGTAGAAAGGCCTAGCTCGTGAGTCGGTGAGCGCTTTCCACTAAAGGGCCCGGGAGATTTGGAGATGTTTGGAGCTCGAAATCGCCATCAGAATCCGAGATGGAACCGAATCTAGGTATTCCGCATTACCTTCGTTTTTGATCCTTTCACGTGATCCTGAGATACGTAATAAGATCTCCTCTACGTACTAACACGTGGTATTAGAGCGGTTACGTGATCGGATTGTCGGAAACGAAGGTTTTTCGATTTTTATCTCTTTTGGTTTTCCGTTGTTTTTGATTCGTTTTTCAACTTTTTTGCGTGATTGATTAAGTAAAAGTAATATACATAAGGCTAGCTACGAAAAACGGGTTGAAAACGGGTCAAACGGAGCGAAAAACGGACTTCCGGGACCCCGGAAGTCACCTCCGGCGTCTGAGGGAGAGAAGACTGTTGGACGCGTGTGCTACACTCGCCCGACACTGTTCCTGGGCATGGGGCGCGCCCGTCCGGATGACGCGTGCGTCGCGCGCATCGCTCCAGCAGGTGAGCGACGCGTGTCAAGCGTGAAGCGCAGGCGCGACCCGCGCCCAGCCCACCGACTCGCGTGGAACGGCGGGCGAGTGCTCTCATGCGCCCATCCGAACTGTTCACGTGTGGTCGCACGTGGCCGGGCCGATGCACGGCACTTGGGGCGCGTGCAAGGCATGCGCTGCACGCGCGCACCGA
>JANIPM010000007.1:11777667-11789616 GCA_027478405.1 Erythroxylum cassinoides
CCATCAATCTCAGTGTGGCCCACCAAGGGTTTATCTAACTCAATCTCAACACAGACCCGAGCGAAACACCCTCGATTAGCAAGAGTGGTGTTCTTGTCCACCGTAACTGGACATCCAAACCCAGATGCTAACGCAAATAATAAATCCTCATCATAATATTGAATAGAAACCTTAGGGAATCCTACCCAAACCATTGTTGAATCATGCATGTGACGCTGAGAATCTAGGAGACCAAAGGAGAACGATAAGATAGTGATCAAAAATCAGCCAAGAACCACCCCCTAAGACATTATCCAAGTCACTACGCAGATCAAATTTGACCAAAAAATAGTCATGGCCAAGATCAAGAATGTCAAAACCACCAGTCAGAGACCAAAGCTTTTGAATCTTAGTATAGAGGACTCTGAGCGTGATGGAATGGCCAAGAAGTTTAACAACAACTAACTACCACCACGGAGCCTCCAATTTAGCCATATAGGCTGGATCCACTCGAAAAGCAGGGAAAAGTGGATTGCCATTCTTGAAATCTTTCTTAACAATACCTTCTGCTATAAGATCCACTGGAGCCCTATCCTGCGCAGCATATGCTCTCTCCTTGGCCTATTCTCTATTGAGAACTTTGTCTTTCCAAGACATCAAAGGAACACCAGGCATCGTACTAAGCTGAGAAGAGGAGACGGTTGGAAACAAAGGAGGTGGATTATCAGGAGGTTTATCCAGAGGTTTGTTCTTTTTCGAAGGTCAAGGGTCATCCAAGGAGATGCGGGAATCTTTAGGAACTTCTTTAGCTTTCATGGGTGATAGCCTAAAAGTGTAAAAGGAAGGTTAAGTGAGCATAGCACTTCGTTTGTACGTTTATTTGATATCTGTTAATGTTACTTTACTTAAAGGAGAGGGAAGGATTTTATTAGTTAACCTTAATGATTCTAATTTCTTTACAAGCCCAATAACTATTATTTTAAGCCTACCTCATATTAGAATCAAATAAAGTAATATGAATCGAACTTAATAATTATTATAATCTAACAGATTAAGCTTACAGTGGAAATGCAAATTTTGAAATGAAAGAAGAAATTGAGTGGGGCATAAGGCACATTACTCAAAAAGCATGTTATAAGAAAATTGACGTGACAATTGACATTTAGTTGACAAGTTGAACTAAGAGTTCATGGAGTAAAACAACACGAAAGACTTAAAAAGAAATGTCCAACATAGTTATGTCTCTTCACCCTTAATCCTTTTGGTTGATAAGGAAGGAGTTTGCATTAATGAAAGCACAACAACGTTGGTCCTGCCTCCCTGGTACCAAAAAATACAAGAACTCCTCTATTTGACGTATAATTTCTGCAATGTATGCAAAATCGAAAAGATAGAAGAGTAGAAATTAATCATATAGGTAAAATAACTAATACTAATATTTATATGATTATTAGATCAAATAAGTGTCAATTGTTCTGTAAGTAACCATATTGGGCATGTTTCTTTAAAAGTATTGAAAGATTCGGTGATAAGTTTGCATTAATACTTGCTTTTATGGTAAGGATTTATGCTTGATTCAAAAAATTAAAGTGTGGAAATTAGGTTACAACCTTTTATTTATATATAATGATCAAAATCTGTGCATATTTTACATAATCAGTAATTTATTACAGAATTATTAGTTTTGAATTTTTTTATCCAAGTACATATATTCTTGCATACAATAAGACTTGTTTTATCATGTTCACTAATCTTAATCGCTTTTTTTAAATACAATTTAGGCTTCAATCACCTTAGTTTCATCTAACTTTTGTAATTTTATTATCTATTTCTGAAAATAAAGTGATTATTATACTTAGATTTTAAGAATAAGGTCACAGATCCTTCAAATTAGGTCATTCTCCCATTTTTTATTTTCTTCCTTGCTCTATTTCAATATTCAATTTATGCTACCCTCATTTTTTTAAATTTAATATGCATTACGTTATCGATGTTAGTTAGACGATCGAGAATGATTTTCAATTGAATTAATGTCGCTTTTCAAGGCCCTAATGAGTGTTCATATAGCAAACCTTTCCGATGAGACTTGCATCATCCACTCGAGCTCGCATTTCTCTGGTCACTTGCACGATGTTTTAACTGGCTCAATACTGCATACTATGCATTCCTGTTATAGATTTAGGCACTTCAATAGTATGAATTACTTTAAATTATGATATGGTATACATAATTTTATACTGCATACTTACAGTCAAATGTTGCCCAGCTAGAAGGAATTGACATGGGGATATCTTGTCCTTGGTCGTTGCTGTGCAACAACTGGAAGATATCTGTACCACTATCAGCCTTCTTTATGGATGCTTCAAGTTCTCCCATTGGTGGAGCTAAAGTGAGAACATCATACTTCAAATCTAAAGAAGCCTATATTAAAAGGGAAAGCCATTAAGAGTTTATGCCGGATGCATGCAGTTAAGGAGGCAAGAACATGATCAGTTGGTTCATAATTTTACTAATATAGATCAGATGAGCAACTTCACTATAGGATCGGAAACATGACAAATCTAAACGTTTACTATTCTAACAAATACATATGAAATTCATAAGAAATATCTGTTGAAATATAAAATAGGAGTTTGTCCCACATTGAAGAAAGAGAGGAAAGAAAACTAACATATAAGTCTAGTGGGCTACTCCACCTATTACCAATTAGTTTTAGGATGGAACTTCACTTAGACTTATATGTAGTCTAACTTTCCTTCTCGTGTGGGCCTGTAGGTCCATTATAAATTCTAACATATCAAATTAGAAGATAATATCTACATTACCCCACGGGTTCTAGTTCGAGTTGGACCAGGTTCTGTAATGCTTTTTAGGAGGATATCTTCTCCTACAGAATGCCTCCTTTGAATTGGGATGTCAGTTTTTACTAAACCATCATTATTATAATTGGTTTCGCCAACAGAATGAGTTGGTCGTATTCTTCTTCTTGAAATCCATCTTTTCTCCACATATCTGAAAGATTGTAGTGTGCTATCATAACTAACAGGCAAATAGAATGAACATGTCAATGTGTCAATTGAAGATCTTCTTACTTGGCACGAATGAATTTCTCAGTGTTGCCTTTATCTGCATTTGTCGGAAGACCTGCTTCCCAATAATTGTTTGACTTCTTATTTCCCATAGCTATTCATAAAGCATTGAGTTAGTGATGAAACCCATTTTTTATTAAGAAAATGGTTCACTTGAAGCACAGTGATAGGGTTCTTACACTGCATAAAGGAAACTTGGTCTGGAAGCCATGTATCCAATGTAGTGGATCTTACCTACATGCAAATCAAACTACCAAGTCACCGTCGATATAGCAAATGTTAGTAGTTCAATAAACTTGTATAATAACCTAAAAAGGAAAACAAAAAAAAGGTTAATGACAACATCGTAAGGGGTACTAATCTAGCTAATTACAAAATGTCGGACATTCCACACCTGTGAAATATGCACCCCTAAGCTCCGATGAATTCCCGAGCATTGCATGCAGATGAATATTCCAAGGTTCACGCTTGCCCATCTTGGTGCCCTAATTGAAAAGAATATATTACAAAAGTTATTGCGAAATTGAAAGAAAGCACATGTTTACGTATACAAAAATGTTTTTAACAATGAAATATTAACAAAAATATTTTAAAAATAAGTAACCTAAACTACCAAACTATTGATCTCGAGTTTCTTTGTATGGTTTTTCAGTGTATTAGCAGCTTTGATGCATTGTTTGTGTTAGTGAATATATAAAACCAATTAACACAATGGCTTAAGCTATTATGGTAAGACGGTAATTTAATATGGTATCAGAGTCTTTGTGATCAAGTGGTCGTGAGTTCAATTCCTATCACTCATCTAATATTCAGCACAACATAGAGTGAGCCTGTGCAAGTTTCAAGCCTAAAGGATTTTCACTTGAAAGGATGTATTAGTGAATAGATAAAACCAATTAAATTGGTCTCACACAATAGTTTAAGTTATTGTGATAAAGCGGTCATTTAACAGTTTGAACTGGTATCAAAGCGTAAGGTCATATATGCTTCCAAAATTCACAGGCCTAATAATGGAAATGATAGAAAAAAGATGAGCTTCTTCTATTCTCTGATACCAATCAACGAGCTACAATAATTTGATGTTATATATCAGAATTAAGCTGGTCATCAAGAAATGTTCTTGAAAATTTACCTGCTCCCACAATCAGCACATTCTCTATTTTCTGGAAGCTTAACAAGGCCTTCTAAAATCTAAATGGACCCATTAAAAACAAACAGATAAGACTGATTACTTTTTCTTTAATATGACTTTTTTCAATACAACATATAGACAGTAAAGACGGAGAATAGAAAAGGGAAAGAAAAAGAGAAATTTCAACAAGCACCGAAAGGTGAGAATGTAGAACTATGACCTTCATGTGCTTGGCATTGAGTTCATTGGAGACAGAGGCTTTCCCGTTCATGTTTGCCCTTCTTCGCTTTTAGCTATTGCAGAATATGATATATAAAATATCATTCAAAGAAAAAAGAAAGCGAAGAAGAAGGCAAAACGTAAAAGAGTTTAGAGATCGAGAAAGGAAGGCGAATTTAAAACTAGACTTGTTTGTAGCTTAATCAGGTGTTTATGGACGAAGAGAATGAAAAGGAAAACCATCGGCATTGCTATAAATACGGCACTCACCACTGCTAGATATAGAACAAATTAAAATTGTCGTGCCATTTTCTATTTTGTATTTCACTTCTAATCTACAATGGTCACCAAACTATAATGGCTTCTCCCCCGTTTCTATTTTATGTTTCACTTAATTTATCTACATTTATGGCCAAAGTACTCATTCATAGATTGTATAAAAATTCCAAATATATTATGCGTTCATTTTAAAGTTAACTATAAACAAATATCAAAATTTACTCAATTTTACCATACTAGCTCAAACTTTAAAAAATGATATGAAACTCTCAAAAACCTTTGCTAGTGATTTGCTAATGTTTTGTGTCACTGATCCTCTATCTATTGGAATTCTGCCACAATCTCTTCAAAGGTTTAAGGAGATCTCTAATTTGAAAATTTAATCCAAACAAGAGTTCAACACATCTTTCCAAACACAGTAAAGTGGACTCTATCCATTTGATCAAAATTTCAAGAATGAGGATCCAACAAATGGTACTCACTTATTTGGGAGTTCTAATCTCAACTAAAAAGCATAAGGAAATAGAATGTAGGTTCCTTATAACCTCTCCATACATAAGAGAATATCAAATTGGAGAAACAAATTTCTATCCTATGGAGGCAGATTAAAATTGTCAATTTCAATTCTTAATAACTTGCACATCTATTGGTTATCACATCTTACTTTACCTAAGAGTATCCTGAAGAATATTGATAGAAATATAAGGGATTTTTGTATGGAATGGATAGAACACTAAGGTGCATATGCTAATACAAAATGGAAATTGGAGATGGCCTTTTCACTCAAACAAAGGCCCTATCATTATCATAAATAGTCTTCCAGATCATCAGCCTAATCATTTATAGGTAGATTCAATACAGCAGGAGCTACATACAGTAGTACCAAAATATTCTCTATTGAATCTTGTATAAGGTTGCTATTAGGACAATTGATTAAATTTCAATTTAATAAACTTATTTGGGACTTAAAGATTGCTCCAGCTTACTCCTTTATACTATAGTTAACAACATTACAAAGGTTGGGAACAAGAGATAGACTAAAGTTTCAGGTACCAAATACCACATGTCCACTCTTACAAACTATTTGGAGACTCTTGATCACCTGTTCTTCAAATGTGCATATGCTAATCAATTGTGGAGACAGTTTCTGATGATTTTCAATATGCAAGAAAATAACCAAACATGGATGAGCACTCTCAAATAGGCTAACAGGATGAGATGTGACGCGAGAGGTGATCAAAAATTATTCAAAACAGGCTTTGCTATGCTAGTTTACTATATTTGGAGAATGAGGAATGCTAGATTGCTTAGAGAATCAATGGACATTATGAATTATAACTGGATGGGGTACTTCACTAAACTAAGGTTGGTTTCTACGAAAAGTTCATATGGAGATTTTTTTAAAATGAAAGAATTTTAATAACTCAGGATGAGCTTAATCAAAAGTGCAATCATAAGAGAACAAGTTTAACACTAAGTCATATAGACCTTGTTATACATATATTATAACCCAAATACTATTAGAAAACATTAGTCATTCCATAAACTTTTCATTCTTTGACTAATGATAGTTGCCTTAGGGTATAGTACTTTCTTCCAAACTAACTCATACCAGGGAACCTGAGGTTGTGCAGCTCTAAATAGCTTGTAATAAAAAGCATTACTAAATTTCAGAGTGCTGTTAACAATCCAGATAGGTCTATCTTCTACCCCCCCTCTGGTTAACAATTTAGGAAACTCAACAATCTACCAACCCCTCTGTAATTACGGCCCCAATCTCCATTTTGTATGTTGTTGCTTACTTTAGCCTTTATTGGAATCCTAATACTCAAATGAAGCATTTCATTTCTCCAGTAAAAAGGGCTAAGTTCCATCTAATTGTTAAACCAAGACCAGGTTGGCTCCCCATTTCCAATTTGTATCTTTATCCAAGGATGCAAATTATCATAAAAGACCTAAAATTGAGATTGATCTTGTAGGAATGTAATGTAGGAAGCTATATTTCCACTTAAACTAAAGGGATCTTCTAATTATAGAAAATGTTGTAACTTCATTTGATGTGGAGTAGCTGTCTTGTAATTTTATGATACTTTTTTCTATTTATGAAATTACTTACATTTTAAAAAAAATAATTACAATAAAAAATTTGAAGAATATTTTGATTGCTCCTTTTAAAATTCTTAAACCTCTGTTATCTTTTAAATATACCGGAGACATTTTTTCCGACTGTATGCAAATGGTTGTGGATACAAAGTTCTGTCGTAGGAAGTCTACCCGTCACCCATATTGGAGGCAATTAAGAAATGGAGAATAAAGATTGACATTGAATACTTGCAAATAATGGACCTTTCAGAGGTTTTCAAAAGCCACACGATCATAGTTTTGAAGGCAAGTTTTAGAAAGTTATTGGTTAGAAAATCATTGATTAGATTGAAGTTTAAGCAAAACAAGGAATATATGAATTATCGATTATAAAGTAAAATTTAGGGATTAAAAAAGAAAAGTTAAATTTGAGGAAGACATACACGAAGAGGAAAATTATTGTAATTTCCTTCTTATACCTACTTTTTCAAGTCATATATTTAAAGGCTTAAATTGCTTTTTTCTTTTAATTTGAAGGATTAAAATATATCTTAAAATTTTTGTCATGATAATTTATGAAGTTATTTGTTGCGATTGTATATGATATGGTTGTCTATTAAAACCTATTTTTAATTATGAGAAAAATGAAGAAAGGAATTAAAAAAGTGACATATTAAACTTAATCTTAGAAAAAGATTAGAGTAGAAAAAATAGGCATATTATTAAGTTAATATAGCTTTTGTTTGTCATCACCCACAGTCATTTTGGCAGCATGCTAATATTGTCAACACCAAGCACATAAATGAACCAAATACTATGGGACTATTTGTACTCCACTCTTCTACATTCAAATATTAATTAGTTTTAAAGCACGTGCTTAATCTTCTAACTTGTAATGTTTTTGCAATACTTTGTTTGTTATCTTTCTCTTTTTGATTATTAAGCTTTTAAATTATATACTTGTTCAAGTAATATCACATTAACATCTTTTTTATTAATATTGGAAATGCCATACCAAAAATTAGTATTAATTTTGGTGTACAATATTGGTACTTATTAATACTAAATACCCTTCAAGATAATCTTAGAAATTATAAACTAGTCCATCAATTTTATTAATTAAAAGTTAGTCTCTCATTATAATTTTTATCTTTATTAACAATTTATATTAAATATTCAAATAATATTTATTCATAAAATTCTATTATGAAGTTAAAATTAATTTATATGTTATAGGCATGGCAATCCACCCCGGCCTCCACCCATCCTAACATGAAGTCAACAGCTTAGGCCTAGATTGACCATGCAATGGGTCAAGATTTCTTGGCCAAACCAGGCCAAGGGTTAGTGTTATCTAGGCCCGACCCAGCCCGTGGCTCAACTAAAAGTGACAAAATGTTATTAATTTTTTAAATTTAAAAAAAAAAAATTGGTCGTCAAATTGTGGGTGTGGGCTGGGGGAGAGACTACCAATCGGGCCATGCTTAGGCCCGACATGTCATGGATCGAAGGCATGGTCACCTACAAATCGAAGTATACACAGATGCAGATTGGGCTGGAAGCACAATTGACAGAAGGCCAACATCCGGATATTGTGCTTTTGTTGGAAGTAATCTTGCTACTTAGCAAAGCAAAAAGCAAAATGTGGTGATAAGAAGCAGTACTGAAGCCAAATTTAGATCAGGTGCTCATGGTATTTGTGAAGTGTTATGGATTAAAAAGATCTTAGATGAATTGAAGGTCATAAGTAATTCTCCCATAAAGGTGTTGCGATAATAAAGTTGCAATCTCAATAGCTCATAATCCTGCTCTTCATGATAAAACCAAGCATGTTAAGGTAGACAAACATTTCATTAAAGAAAAGATAGAGAATGGACAGATTTGTATGTGATATATATCTACTGGTGAACAAGCTGCAGATGTTCTTACAAAAGGACTGCCTAAGAAACAATTTGAGAAGTTGATTAGCAAGCTGGCTATGGAAGACATTATTAAAACTGCTTTAGGGGGAGTGTAGAAAAGATCTACTGCTGATACTTAAAAATCATCGCAAATTCTTAGGGATTGATGAGTTGTAATTTATGCATAAATTATAGGCTTAGTCAACTCCATAAAATAGGAAAATTAGTTGTATGATTTGTTCCTTTTTTAGCATCTTGTACTGCCTATAAGATCTGTACATGTACATTGTTCAATATACAGAATACTATTTTTTCTCCATAACATGGTTCCTTAACAACCTACCCCGTTCATATTTTATACTATGGCTAACAATTAAGTAATAAAAGTTCAACACCGAAGACAAAATCAAGTTCACAATCAAAAGCTCAGCATTATGTTTTCTTTACAATCTAGGGCTTGAGTCAATCAATCATCTCTTATTCAACTACCAATATTTAATAGTGCTTTGGAATAAACTATAAGGCCTATGCAACATACACTATAACAAGCATGACTAAACTCAAATAATGGAATGGGCAAGTACCAAAAGTTCCTAGACCAAAGGAGATCAAGTAGTCTTTAGACTGACATTTAATTGCATCATCTATACACTTTAAAGGGAAAGGAACCAACGCACTTCAAAAATGCACAACAAGATATCCAAGCGTTAAGCAACCACACTGTAGTTTGTAGCACCTCCATAAATTTGCGAAGATTGGTTTAGCCTTCTAGGCTACCTCCATTTTGCTCTCATCGCTTCTAGTGATTTTATCAATTCAATTCAATTTCCAAATGAAAGATAATTAAGAAAATGGGGAGCAGGGAAAAGTTAGTCAATCACTCACTGGCACTTGACGGGCACTATTAATTAACTAATTGTTAGTAAAATTTTAACTTTGTGGAAAGACATCTTGAAAATTCACATTAATATTAAGCTTGTTACAAAACACCCAGACAAGTAAAGCCACTTGAGTCACTGTACGTTGAACCTTCAAGTCCTCTGCGCATGGTATTTCTAGCAGGCAGTCCTCTTACCAAAATCAATCCTTTGTGTTTGCTACATTATGGGGAATCAAAATATGAAGTTAGATTAGAAAATTAATAGAAACTAAATATGTGATTTTTCAGGGAAGCAAAGCAAGATTTCAATCCATCAATCCATCATGATTGTTTATTCACAAAAATAAAATTTAAAGCAAATTTAATTTGATTAAAAAAGAGCAGAAGAAAACCTTGAGGAGGAGGCTGGGAAGGAACAATAAGTTCTTGAGGAGTCCTTGCCACAATAGAGAGAGCATGTAAACCAGATTGAAGCTCGTCGGCGAGTGCATCGTACACCATACGGTGACGTCCCACGAGGCTCTTTCCCTCGAATTTCAGAGAAACAATCTTGACATTGAAGTGGGTCTCGCCACCGGTGTGTCCTTGAATCGCAGCATGGCCGGCGTGCTGGTAGGATACGTCTTCGATTTCGAGAGCTGTGGGTTCCAACAGGGACGTCAATTTTGATTTGATTCTGGAAGCCCTCGATACAGCCATGCTCACTCCCCTTGAAGCCATTAATTGACCCACTTAGACTCGCTATAAGATTTATAGGTCGTATATGTATATATACATATATTTTAATATCAAAATCTGTATATATACAAGCAATAATTAATATTAACACCACTTTAGAAGATGTGAGAGAGGCTCTCCCCTCTCATTACCGTAACCTCGGTCCGCTAAGTACCAGTTCACGTCCGACTCAACCTTTCATTTCCTTTCTGGTAACTAAACTTGCTTTCTATTTTGCTTTCTGTCTTCCTCTTTTGTTAGACCATTAACATTTATTTTATTGTTATTATTAGATATTTTCTTATAGGGTGAACAACAATTAATGGCATGTTAACTATTATAACAAATTATTGGTTAAGTTGATTGAGTTTGATTCGGATAAAAAAAATAAAATAGTTTAATAAAGGATTTGGCTTAGTAGGTTGAAGTCCAGTGACAAAAATTGACCTCAATTAGTATGAGTCGGATTTGTATAAAACTTGTGATAGGGAAGTTTAATATAAATGTTATATATGTAAAAGTTTAAGATCTCCTATAACTGCTTAAGCAAATCGTGAACATACGGATACTTTGACTTATTCAGAGGTCCACGTACTAAAAAAGAACAAAAAGGCTTTAAGAATGTCTTCGGAATTAACTCTAGTGAAGGCCTCAATGGATTCGAACTCGTTTCAGCTTTGGAAAGCTTGTTTGAAGTCACAGAACTGAAACATATTTCTTTGGTTTTTCCCTTTCACGTTTGATCCCAGGCGCGTAACGTAGGCTCGTGTTATGCACTAAGCATAGCATCAGAGTAGTTATGCAATCGAGTGGACGAAAATGAAGGTTTTTTTTTTCTCCATAAAGACTTTGGAGAAAAGCAAATCCAATTTTCAGTTTTTTCGTGTATGGTTACTTGAATATGTATTGCATGTGTTCAACATCGAAAAACGGGTTGAAAACGAGCTTCAAAGTGCGAAACTGATCTAAAACTTACTGAAAATTGCATGTCTCCTGCAGGTGCCTGCACAGTATCACCCCTAAGGAGGTGATGCACACGTCAAACAATTGGTGGATACGTGGTAGGCTGGGGTATTGCCACGTGTCGGCACGTGCAGGGAACACGTCATAGGTGGTGGGCGCATGATGCTCGTTTGGCGTGTGCATTACATATGTTTGGTGTACCCTAGGCACATCTAAGGCGGGCACTGCGTGGTAAGCACACCCATGCCACTCACGTGCTAGCCTCAACGCATTGACACAATGCCAACATCAGCACACTAAAGGGCAAAAAACTAAAAAATTTCAAAATTCTCGTAATGATATCTCAGGTCTTTATAGGTCAATTTCCAAGTCTAAAAATTTTATAAAGTGAGTTTTTTAATTTATATGAATTTAGTACATTGGTAATAAATAAAGTTTTAACTCCAAAAAAGGAAATAAATCATTCTAAAGCCAGTTTTGAGTGAATGTTTGGTTATTCTGCTCATAAATGTTAGCCTCAAATGAGATTTTCATATATGCATAAAAGCATTAGATGGAGGAAAATCATTATTTAAATGATCTATTCACTCACAAGTGCTAGTGTCATGAAAGTTGGTGGTGTGTACTCTGATATCGTTTATATGAAAGTCTGATTTGTATGTATCATGTATTCATCCCACTGGTGTTTAATGATATGTGTAATCAGAT
>JANIPM010000007.1:11821123-11834031 GCA_027478405.1 Erythroxylum cassinoides
TTAGGCAATTCATTTTGGGATTAGGCATATGGAATTAAGTTTTGATTATATTAGTCCACAAACATGTATTTCTAACAGTGTATCCTTGCAAATGACGGAATTTCACGAACTAGAAGCCCGAACTTATTCATGATGAGCGTAACATTGAAAACATGACGGATTATCTCAAATATGAGCACTTTTAATAATCATTAGCAAAACTGTAGATAATATTCTGCAGACGTGTCCTACAGGCACCAAATCTCTGTACTCTTGACATATTAAACATGATTAGCTACATAATCCGATTCTCTCAAGATGGAACAAATGGGAAAGATAACACCTTAAAGGACAAGGGCGATGTCGTATTACCAACATCATTAAGGTTTATGACGCTTTTGTTGTCATTTGTTTTCTACCAAGGGCCCAGCTGACCACAATGGGCTATACCCTTCCCTCACTTGTAGCATTCCTACTTATGCCCAACCATCAAGTTATCAACACCACGCAGACTAACTTCATAATGAGTATCAATTTAAATGCAAGTCTTTTTCCTATATCTGGGAATCACGCTTTGCCAAAGCAATTTCATGAATGCAAAGAAAAGTTATACAACACAGCAGGATAGAGTATTCATACTGAAAAGAGAATAAGGATTCACCTAGTAGAACCAAGCTCAAGTTGAGATTCAATTTTGGTTGACTCGAGATGAGCTGAGTTCGTTCTTTAGAGACTAGAAACAGTTTAAAATGTTTAGCCAAGATTGTTAAGCATTCTCCCTCTAATACAACTAGTGTTTTCACAGGGGCAACAAATGCAAAAGCAATTAAGTATAGATCTCATAATCCATCTATCACCTTCAATTGTATTATTCTCTAAACATCTGAAATTGCAAGGCTTGGATTGCTTTAGAACGTCCTAATTCATTCTTTATCACTTGGAAATTTCAGTTTTAGATGTATGGTAAGTAGAATGAAGTAAAAAGCAATCAATCTAGCTTGACCATAAACACTTGAGGTTTTATTGTATCAGTGGCAGAAATTTTGGGTCAGAATTATGTGATTTATTTACCATGATTAGTGTATTAGCCGTACACCTACATTCTTACTTATATTAGAATAATAGTAATTAGTGTATTAGCTGTGTATATTTTCTTACCAAAAAATAGATTGTACAGCAACTCCTATTTAATGGAAAGAATCCTCATGAAGAGGTCATTCAGCCAATTGCACAAATTTAATATGGTATCAGAGACAATACCGTAACTTTCTGGTCTTTCTTTGTTTTGGATTGTTTGTTCTTTTTCGGTCAGTTGATTTCTGACAGCTTTGTTTTGAGATTTCTGGTTCAGATGTTTTTGAGAATGTCTACAGAAACTGTTAGTATCAAATTTACATGAAAGAACTATGCTGCAAGGGAATTTCAGTTCAGGATCTTTTTGAAAGGGAAGGAGCTTTGGAGTCATATTGTTGGGACTTCTCCTGCTTTAGAAAATGAAAAAGAATTCAGTCAATGGGAAACAGAGGATGCTCGAATTATTTCTTGGATTTCAGCATCTATTGAAGGTCATACGATAAACAACTTACGCTCTCTTGGTACAGCTAAAGAGATGTGGGATTATCTGAAGTGTATATATCATCAAGATAATACCGCAATACGCTTTCAACTTGAACTCAAGATCAGTAATTTCAGCCAAGGTAATCTCTCTATTGAGCAATATTATTCTGGTTTTATTAACCTATGGAGCGAATATTTTGGTTATATCTATTCTAAGGTGTCTAAGGAGGCCTTAACTAGCCTTCAGGCGGTTCATGAAGATAGTAAACAAGATCAGTTTTTGATGAAACTAAGACCAGAATTTGAGATTGCCCGGGCTGGATTACTAAATAGAAATCCAGTTCCTTCTTTGGATGTCTGTCTTGGCGAATTGCTGCACGAAGAACAAAGAATGGCTACACAATCTGTACTAGGTGGGTTCAAGGAGACTTCTGAGGTTGTCAATGTTGCTTATGCTGCTCAAGGGAAGAATCAAGCAAAAGGATCTATACAGTGCTACAATTACAAGGAGTATGGGCATATTGCCCACAACTGTGGCAAGAAATTTTGCAGTTAGTGTAAGCAGAATGGACACATTATCAAAGAATGTCCTACACGTCCAGAAAATTGAAGAGCACAAGGTTTTCAAGCTACTGTTTCAAATCCTCAAATTACTGGTTCTACTTCTACAGCCATCAGCACTAACCAGCCAACTGTTACTCCAGAGATGGTACAACAGATAGGTTTCACTGGACTCTTTGCCCTTGGACTTCAAGGTCAAGGTAATACTTTCCCTTCTCCTTGGATTGTTGATTCAGGAGCATCCAATCATATGACTGGCTCATCTGATTTGTTATGTAATCTTCGGGAGTATAGTGGAACACAAAATATTCAGATTGCTAATGGAAGTAATATTCCAATTACAGCCATTGGTGATATTGGACCTTCTTTTCGTCATGTATTGTTTTCTCCTGGGCTGTCTACTAATTTAATTTCTGTTGGTCAAGTGGTGGATAACAACTGTGATGTGCATTTCTCTCATAATGGTCGCCTTGTATAGGATCAAGTGTCAGGGAACATGATTGCGAAGGGGCCTAAAGTGGGAAGATTATTTGCTTTGCAATTTACTATTCCTAAAGCTTTGTCTTTAGCTTCTATTATTGTTGACAATAAGGCAGTCATTTGGCATAAACGATTGGGCCATCCAAATAATGTGGTTTTGTCTAATTTAATGAAGCGAGGTTTTCTTGGTAGCAAAGATAAGGGTTCTACTTTTAGTTTGTCTCTTGATTGCTTTACTTGTAAACTAGGGAAAAGCAAAACCTTACCTTTTCCTACTTTTGGTAGTCATGCTAATACATGTTTTGAGATTATACACTCGGATGTTTGGGGTATTGCTCCTGTTACTTCACATGCACAGTATCAATATTTCGTAACTTTCATTGATGATTACAGTCGTTTCACTTGGATCTATTTTCTATGCACCAAAGCCGAAGTATTTACTCTTTCCAAACCTTTCTAGCTTATATTGAGACACAATTATCAACTTGTATTAAAGTGTTACGGTTGGATAATGGTGGTGAATATATGTCACATGAATTTCAGGCATTATTGCAACAAAAAGGTTATCATATCTCAACGATCATGTCCTTATACTCCTCAACAGAATGGAGTGGTTGGACGTAAAAATCGTCACTTGTTGGATATGGTTCGTACATTTCTCTTGGAGTCTTCGATTCCACCTAAATTTTGGGTGAAAGCTTTATCTACTACAATATATTTGATTAATCGTCTACCTTCTCAACAATTAAATTTTGATTCTCCTTACTATCAGCTTTTCGGTGTGCATCCTAATTACCATAATTTACACACATTTGGATGTGTTTGCTTTGTTCACCTGCCTCCTCATGAGCATCACAAGCTTACAACTTGGTCAGTAAGGTGTGCTTTTATGGATTATAGCACCAGTCAAAAACGTTTCTTATGTTATGATGTTGTTGCTAATCGTCAACGTATTTCTAGAAATGTGATTTTCTTTGAACATGAATACAATTTTCAGCCACATGTGTCTCATTCCAATGGTGTTATGCTTCCTAGCTTTGACGATATCTCACCAACCATCAAGCGTTTTAAACCTGGTTTTGTCTATCAGTGAAGACAATTCCCTACATCACAAATTCTTTCTGACATTGATCTAATTCCTACTACAATTGCTCTTAGGAGATCTTCCCGCATCCGTCGTCCTCCTGATCAATATGGTTTCTCTGCTATTTTAAATGATACTACGTTTCCTACCTCTTATTCTCAAGCAACTAAACATGCATGTTGGGTAAAAACTATGCAAGAAGAACTTCAGGCTCTTGAGGAGAATTAAACTTGGGATATTGTTCACTGTCATACTGGTATTAAACCCACTGGCTGTAAATGGGCATATTCCATTAAGTTGCGGTCTAATGGCTCACTTGATAGATATAAAGCGAGGTTAGTGGTACTCGATAACCGACAGGTGTATGGGGTAGACTATGAGGAAACATTTACACCCGTAGCAAAGATGACAATTGTGCGACTTGTTATAGCCATTGCTGCTTCTAAGGGTTGGCCATTGCGACAGATGGATGTTAAAAATGCCTTTTTGCATGGGGATCTTAAGGAAGAGATTTATATGAATCCACCACCAAGGTTATTTTCTACACCATCCACTGATGTTTGGAAGTTAAAACGATCTCTCTATGGTTTGAAACAAGCCCTACGTGCTTGATTTGATAAGTTCCGCTCGACACTTCTTAGCTTCTCCTTTGTCCAAAGTCAGTATGATTCCTCTCTGTTCCTTTGCAAGACTACTAAAGGAATTGTCTTGCTCTTGGTATATGTTGATATTGTTATTATAAGCATTCTTTTCATATGAAGGCTTTAGGTCCTCTACAAAACTTTTTAGGCCTTGAGATGCATTCTACTTCTACTTGTATTTATCTACATCAGCATAAATATACCCAAGAGTTAATTGCTTTAGTTGGTCTTCAAGAAGGTCATTCAACTGATACTCCATTGGAAGTAAATGTCAAATATCGTTGTGATTAGGGTAATTTTCTTTATGATCCCTCTTTATACAGACAATTGGTAGGGAGCCTGAACTATCTATCACTCGACCAAACATTGCCTTTGATGTTCAACAAGTTAGTCAATTTATGCAAGCTCCTACACATCTCCATTTGTCTACTGCTCGTCGCATTGTTCGGTATTTGCAAGGAACTTCTACCTGAGGTCTTCTCTTTCTTGTGGATTCTCCTATTCGTTTGGTTGGATATAGTGATGCTGATTGAGCTGGTTATTCTGACACTCAACGCTCAACTACTGGATGGTGCATGTTTCTTGGTAACTCTCTTGTTTTTTGGAAAAGTAAGAAGCAAGATCGGGTGCCTAAGTCCTCAATTGAGTCTGAATAACGTGCTATGTCCTCGGCCTGTTTTGAAATCATTTGGCTTTGTGGATTATTGGGCGAGCTTGGATTTCCTCAGATTGAGCCTACTCCACTGCATGCGGATAATACTAGTGCCATTCAAATTACTGCTAACCTAGTATTTAATAAGCGCACTAAACACATTAAAGTGGACTATCATTCTATTCGTGACGCATATGATGCTCGTGTTATCTCTCTTCCATATATCACTACTACTCTCCCGATAGCCGATGTGTTTACTAAGGCTCTCTCTAAGATACGACATCACTTTCTTGTTGACAAATTGATGCTTCTTGACCATCCTGCATCAATTTGAGGGGGGATATCAGTGGCAGAAATTATGGGTTAGAATTATAAGATTTACTTACCATAATTAGTGTATTAGTTTCATACATATATTCTTACCTATATTAGAATAATAGTAATTAGTGTATTAGTTGTGTGTAGGAATTATAAGATTTACTTACCCTAATTAGTGTATTAGTTGTATACATATATTCTTACCTATATTAGAATAATAGTAATTAGTGCATTAGATGTGTATATTTTCTTACCAAAAATAGATTGTATAGCAACTCATATTTAATGGAAAGAATCCTCATGAAGAGGTCATTCAGCCAATTACACAAATTTGATATATCGCACATAATTATGTTTCAGCACCAAGATGAAGTGTTAAAGAAAGGATATCCAGATTGACATTTATGCTTTCACTTTAATATAACAATCTTTGATGTATCAAGTCTCTTGATTTTCAGCAGATAGTTGGAGGGCATATTTGATAGTTGGCACAAACATGTTAAAATTATTGGCACTAATACATAAAATATATATTTAAAAAAATAAATCTCTTTTTCTTTCAAATAAATTCTTGAATTTTTTAAATATATAAAACATATACTTACATGGGAATCTTAGAACTGACCTAGTACTATATAGAAGTTGCAGTCATATCATGAGTTAGATGCACAATATGGATGAATCACAATAAGCGAGCCACTCAAACCTGGAAATATATAAATGTCCAAAAATTGGCATGGTATACCATATTTAAGTAAGCAAGCATACATCCCATTGCTCTATTGATCTTGAGGTACATTAGCAGCTTTTTGTTTCTCTTGAAGCTTTGCAACTCGAGTCTGCATAGAAACATTATGAAGATAGACTACTCGAATACTAGGGCCAAAATATAGAGATATAAAGAGACAAATGAAGGAGAATGTGGCTATTACTATATCAGGCCTTGAAAATTTTTTACTTTTGTCTTTTTGCATAAGATTGACGTTTAAGGTGTATTCTTCATATGGATACTTGGTGATCTGATAAAATTGGACAGGAGAGTCATTTAAAATTGGAAATACATTTGATGCTTGATATTTGCCCAAACTTTGTAGAATTAATTAATTTTGGATATACTACTTAAAGTAAGAAGGGATGTTCAAGAAGCATATTAACTCAATATAGTGTCGTAATCGAATATTGTTCAGTATCTTAAGCATTTTTTTTTTATGACAATATCAAATTGAGATGATTCAAGAGGCTATACAAAGATGAGAGAAATATTCACATTTTATAAGAGGACATCAAGAGCTTATATTGAACCAGACTCTTTGACAAAATGTTTTTAAAAACAATTTTGTTAACTTTATGTCCACAACTTCATGTAAAACAAAAAGGAAATTGTGAGAAAAGGCAATAGAAACACGAGATAAATTAAAGAAGGGTGATTTAGTGATATTCAATACAAAAGGTGGTGATTCAAGTGGCATTAGGTCAATTTTCACAAGAAGAAAAAGATTTAAGGTACATTCCATATGAATAACAGGTAGCATATATCAATTAGGGTTTCTAGGCTTAAGTAATTTGATTAATTATTTGTTATGATTATTGAATTTTTTTAGTTGATGTTTACAAGCTTTAACTCATTGAATTGAGATAGAATTGCAAAATACACATGTAGAGGTTACAGTAATTTTAGCATTACATGAATTAAATATCTTTGGGGGCTATGTTCATAATAATTGCGTGAGAGTAACATGTTTGTGGCATGTAGTTATACAAGTGTATATGATGTGTGTTTTAGAGACATCAATGGTTACTTTAATAAGGAAAATCTCATAGAGAATTCGATCATAGGAGAGGTGAACTAGTTTATAAACCTATAAAAATACTATTAATCAACTACTAACTATTTTCAAAACTATAGCTCTTTAAGCATGATATAAGATTGTTGTTGAGCAAACCTCCACTAATACAATGTTGGCAAGTGAAATTTGGAGGGCCTATAACCCCAAGGGACAATAAGGATGAAGAGTGATGCTAATGGCAAGATCATACGTAATGGGCAACTCCTAGTAGGTGATGCAAAAGAACTTAAAGTCTATAAAAGAAATAAAAGTGAAAAGATTAGTTAACCACAAGCTTTAATTTGGTAGAATGAGAATCAAGAATTGAGCTAACATAAAAAATAAGGGCTAAAATATAGACTGTATTAAGATTCTTATTAAATAAGAAGTAGTACCGTATATTATTCTATTTTAAATGTGTTATCATAGTTGTATAGGACTTACAGAATTTCTATTATAATAGGATTTAAATTACGAACCCTTTCCTGCTAGAACAAGGGTTCTAAGAACTATATATATGTATGTATTCAACTCTTCCTCAAGAATAAGCAATCTGAAATTTTTCTACAAACTGAGTTTTTAACCAAACAGTGTGATTTTTCCTTCTAAGAGCGACTCTTAGATCCTAAGAATAATTCCTAGTTTCTTACCTTCTATTCTTTGTGTTCACCATAAGATTTTAGCAATCAAATTCCTATCTTCCAGCATATTAAACCCTAAAATACTAACCTTATATTAGTCATATTTCTAATTTTGTGAGTTTTAGCTATTAGTTAATAATTTTTCTATTTGTCCTACATCAATTTAGTATTAGAGCATTGGTTCACAACGGCGACATGTAGCGGAATCACATATAGAGGAATATTCAGTAACTAGTAGTGAGATAAAATAATTCTAAGAGTTATAGAAAAATTGGATATGACCCTCGACCACAAGGTGCTTCAAGAACTAGTCCAAAAAACAATATCAGACAACAAAACTACGCTTGATGGTGAAGGTGGAGAAAGTGGAATCCCAAACAAAGAATTTGACACTAATCAACAGCAAATAGGGTTAGAAAATCAAAAAATACTGAGAGATCAAAGATAAAGAAACCAACCAGTAACACGTGGATAGTGCACGCAAACCTTTAAATGCCACGATAGGTTAAAAAACACAATGAACTTAATGACATTACTAAGAAAGTTTTGTGTTGAAGCCTTATTACACTGGACAACATCAATGAAAGATTTCTTTGACAGGTAACACATGTCAAAAGATTGAAAAGTTCAATTAGCAAAGATGAAGCTAGTTGGACACGCTAAAATCTGGTGGAGATCGATAGAGGGTAGACTTTGAAAAACAGGCCAACCACCAAAGAGATGAAGCTAAAGTTATCAGATAATACATACCATTTCACTATCAGGAAGATCTCGACGATCAACTCACAACCCTTAGACAAGGGATTATGTTCGTAACTGAGTATACGAAAATATTTGATGAACTTTCTAAATCTGATACGAAGGGATAGAGTTAGAACAACTTATATCTCACTACAAAAATGGCTTAATGGCAAAAATTCACAAGGAGCTGATAATCCAAAAGATTTATAGCCTTGAAGATGCATGTCACTTGGCTTTAAGAATGGAACAATACTTAAGAAGTAACTAAAAATTTTCGAAGTCAAGCCAGGGAGTTTGGCATAAAAGAATAGCGATAGTGCAAAACTTCAGACCAGCACCCAATGCATCAAAATTTGCACCACAAAACAACAAAACTTCTCAAGGAGCTAAACTTAAAAGTAAAGTCATAGTTGAGACTGAGACGAAAGGAGGCAGCAATGACAAGAAGTGCTTCTAATGCAATGGAAGGAGCCACTTTGCTAATGAATGTCCTAATAAAAGTCTGCATATGATGGGAGAAGAAGAGGAAGAATTTCATGAGTATATGTCTGAGCATGAAGCAGGAGAGGAGTTAGAAGGAGACTCTAATAATGAACTAGCTAGTTCTACAAATCTTAATATAGTGAGATGCATACTTACCACCCCTAAAGTGGAAAAACAAGAAAAATGGTTTCGTACTGCTATTTTCTTTACTCAAATTAGATGTGGATATAAAATATGCAAGCTTATCATTGACGGAGGAAATAGTATGAATGTAGTATTTGAGAACATGGTTAAGTGATTGAATTTACTCACAGAAAGACATCCAAATCCCTACAAAGTTGCTTGGGTAGATGATAATACTATACCAGCTGCTCGAAGGTGCTTGTTGTCTTTCAAATTAGGAATACATGAGGACCCTATTTGGTGTGATGTCATTCCTATGAAAGTATCTCATATTTTACTTAGGCAACCATGGCTCTATGATTGAGATGTGCAGCATGGAAAAGTTAACACCTATCAGTTTATATTTCATGGAAAGAAGATAATTTTAAAGCCTATTAACATAGACAAGGTAAAAAAATACAAAGAGGCTTAATATCCTTAAGGAGAGAGAAGAAGAAGGTCATCATGTAAAGAAGAAGGTCATTATGTAAATAATTGCCCCAAAAGAAACCAAAATAACTTCAAAGAAAAAATCAATATTTTAAATTCAGCATTACAATATAAACTAGAACCTATAGAATCAGATTACAAAACAGATTCAACAATTTCTTCATTCTATCAATATGAACTTCAAAATTTAGAATCAATAAACGAATCTGAATACAACCTTTATTAAGTGATTATTCAGAATTAAAAAGTTAATGTATATATTGACACAAGAGCTACTATTTGCATAGCTACTGAAACATTATTAACTAATTGGAAAAAGTTAAACAAACCATTACAAATTGGAATAGCCGATGGCAGTGTAAAATATATTTGGTATGTAAGTTACTATAATAATATTATTATAGAAAATTATGCGTTTACAGTACCATCCATATATCAACAAGAATCAGGTTTACCCTTAATCTTAGGAAACAACTTTTTGAAATTATATAATCCATTTTGTTAATATTTACATTATATAACATTAAAAACCCCGATAATTAATTCATTAAATCAAAATTCTATTATTCTAAAAATTCCCATTTATCATACAAGTTATTATCAAACTCTAAAATTATAACTGAAAAACTTGATCAATTATAGTTTTTTCTTCAAAATAATCTTACCCTACAAAATGAAATTACATTAATTAATAAAGTATGTAGCGAAAATCCACTTCATCCTTTGAAAAATACTAATAATCAATTAACTGAAATCAAATTAAAAGACCCTTTAAAAGAAATAAATATTAAAAATAATATACCATATAATCAACAGGATGTACAAGAATTTATTACTGAATGTTCTAAGTTATTAGATGAACAACCGATAAGGCTAGGATAAGTTTTTCCTTAATCAAAGCAAAGCTTTTCTCAACTTCATCATTCCAACCAAACTTTCCCTTCATGTATTTTGAAATAGGTGCCATAATTGAACTGAAGTTTCTAATGAACCTCCTATAGAAAGTAGCTAGCGCATGAAAAGATCAAACCTCACTAACATTCTTAGGGGCAGGCCATTGATGAATTGCCTTAACCTTTTCTTCATCCACATGAATTCCTTCAGAACTAACCACATACCCCAAGAACAGTAACTTGCTAGTCAAGAAATTGCATTTCTTCAAGTTCAGGTAAAGCTATTATGTTGTAAAATAGACAAGACTCTCCTCAATTGTTCTCGATGCTCTTCAACTGTTCTGCTATAGACAAGGATATCATCAAAATAAACAACCACCAACTTTCCATTAAAAGGTCCAAGCACTTGGTTCATGAGTCTCATAAAAGTGCTAGGGGCATTGGACAACCCAAAGGGCGTGACTAGCCACTCATATTACCCCTCTTTTGTTTTAAATGCGGCCTTCCACTCATCCCTAGGTTTAATCTGTATTTAGTGATAACCACTTTTCAAGTAAAGTTTAGAGAACACCTGAGAACCACAAAGTGGATCAAGCATGTCATTCAATCTAGGAATAGGAAATCGATATCTCATGGTAATTTTTTTAATGGCTATACTATTAATACACATTCTCCACAATCCATCCTTCTTGGGTGTCAAAAGTACAGGAACAACACAAGGACTCAAGCTTTCTCAGATCAAGCCCTTTTTCATCAATTCTTCCACTTGTTCTCTTAGAATACCGGCATTTTTAGGGTTCATTCTATAATGGGGCAGATTAGGAAGCTTAGCTCCTGGTACTAGATCAATGTGATGTTGAATATCTCTCATAGGAGGCAATTCATTAGGTAATTCGGACTGGACCAAATCTGAAAACTCCTCCAAAGGCAACTGGATCAAATCTGAATTAACTCCATTCTCCTCCAATAATTGGTTCTTTACCACCAAGACATGAACCTCTCGAGTCTCCTTAACTTCCCTCTCAAAATCTTGCCCACTAAGGGTCAACAATGTCTTTCCCTCCACTCTAAAAGTCTTCGGCATATCAAAGGGTGCATTTGTGGGTAGCATGGTCACTTTCTTGCCTTTCCATTGGAATGAAACTCTGTTATCTCTTCCCCTATAAGTAATATCCACATCAAATTGCCATGGCCTTCCTAGGAGTATATGACTTGTAATCATGTCAACCACATCACAATAAACAATAGCCTTGTAAGATTTTACTATTGAAATAGGAACTTGTCACACTTTAGTTACTCTCAAGGCTAGCCCCTCAGTAAGCCAACCAATGTTGTAGGGATGAAGATGTTTCTCAGTAGGAAGCTTCATGTGATCCACTAACTTTCTTGCCACTAAACTGTCACCACTGCAATTAAATAAATTGTCTACAATCAAGTTGCACACCTTACCATTAACAATGCAGAAGGATCTAAAAATGCTTCTCCTTTGATATGGCTCCTCGGTTTTAGATGAACAAAGTATCTTCCTTACCATTAGACTAACTCTGTCCTCGGCAACTTCTTTAGCAAACTTCTCTTCTTATTAGTCTTCTTCCTCTTCTTGAAGCTCTTCCAAATCTTCTTCACCTTCATTAAGGTAGTCTCCTCTTTCAGCAACGTTGACCATCTTTCTCTTAGGACAATTAGTAGAGATATGTCCAGGCTTCTAGCATTTATAACAAGTCTATTTTTGGTGGTGCATAAGGGTTCCACA
The DNA here is from genome assembly GCA_027478405.1 of Erythroxylum cassinoides. Classification (NCBI taxonomy): domain Eukaryota; kingdom Viridiplantae; phylum Streptophyta; class Magnoliopsida; order Malpighiales; family Erythroxylaceae; genus Erythroxylum; species Erythroxylum cassinoides. The sequence continues at coordinate 11,833,345 of JANIPM010000007.1, forward strand.
GGAACTCCTCTACTGCTACTGCTACTGCTACTGCTATTGCTATTGCTGCTACTGCTATTGCTATTGTTATTGCTGCTATTGCCGCGGCCTTCAAAAGGCTTCCTTTTGTCCACTCTTAGATCTTTAGGGGCATTATCGATTTCACTGTTTCAGCTAATGCTTTCCCTTTTTCAACCACTTTGTTTGGAATTTGTTGAGTATTGTTTCAGCTAATGCTTTCCCCTTTCCTACCACTTTGTTTGGAATTTGTTGAGTTGTTCTCCTAAGGTATTTAAACCTCTTAGGTGCCTTTTCCATCTTTTCAGCTTTCAAGGCCAATTGGAGGCCTCCTCTATGTTCCAAATAATGTGCATTCTAAGCCTTTCGCTTATGGGTGATCTTAATCCTCTAAGATACCATGAAACTTGCTGCATGTCGGATTCTTCAAGATTATTGTGTGCTGCCAGCCTCAAGAACTCAAAATGATACTCCTCCACACTCCTAGAACCTTAGGCACAACTTTGATAAAGATCAAATAAGTGTAGCTTATAATCAGGGGGTAAAAATCTAAGGAAAAGGGCTTGTTTCAATTTCCTCCAAGATCTGATTGGTGGTTTTCCATTCCTCTCCTGATTCTTTTGAAGATTACTCCACCAAACTTTAGCACCACTTTTTAATTTATAGCCCACAATTCTCACTAGTTTATCA
>JANIPM010000007.1:11846926-11859655 GCA_027478405.1 Erythroxylum cassinoides
TATTTTATAAATGTTGAATTTGAACTTCAATTTAATTTTTCTATCAATCATTTATTATAAAAAAAGTATATTTGATATTTTTGTATATCCCCTTATTAATTGTATATTTTAAATGACAAGTATAGCTTAAAAATATTAAAAGATTTTAAAAGGAATAAGGTTTTTATCTGTCTCTCTTCTTTCTCTGTCTTTTTCTTTACCTTCTTTATTTATAGTTTCTTCTCTCTTTTTTCAACTAAAATGAATATAGGGTTGTTCTTACAAATTGATGAAAAGAAATTTACACTTAAAATCACAAGCTCGTTTATGAGATGATATTAATCAACAGCAAAAAGAAATAATGGTAATGATAAAAAGTTTGTCATATTATATAAGCATCAAAGAATGGAACTTGTTGGATAGGTACAAATTTCTCGAAATAAAAAAACAGAGACAAGCAATTAAAAGCATTTTTCACTAGCGTAAGAAAACTTCTTAAAGCTTACATGTTCACTCATGATGTAAGGACTACGCACAATAAAGGAGTGATCAAATGCAATGAGTGAATATAGATGCAATTTTAAAAAAGGAAGGATGAAGGTTACAATAAACAAATGGAAGTTTTGAAAAAAAAATGATATTGAAAGGTATCAAGGAATGTTATTGGAAAAGTAGACTAGCATTTCAAGTGACGCAGGTGAGAGATATAATGTTTTGTCATCATTCCTGAATCGAATGGAAGAATATCATCACAATTTGGGAAGTAAGATAACAATAACATCAAAATCAACAAGAACTGGACGAGGTAGCAAATGCTATTGTAGTAGTTGCAAGACTTAGGCATGCTTTGAATTTTCTCTCCCTCTTTCCCTCTTTATTGGAATAACATTTGCATATGTAGTGTGAGCTATTTGTCTATTAGTAATTAAATTGCTTCTTTCTTGAGTTAAAGAAACAAAGGTTGAGAAACAAAGAGAGAAGAAACCACAATTAGAGAAGTTGAAGAAAGAGAGATAGACAGAGAGAAAAGAGTGGAGAGATATAAAAAAGATTTAACGGAAGAGTTAATTTTCTATTAACTTATAGATCTTTTTAAATGTTTATCAAATGTTTGAGTTTTATTTAAACATTCATGTTTGAGTCTAACTTAAATTTTAATGACAATCTTTCGATCTTTTTTGGTCCTTTTGCGATTAAATTTTAGTTAAAATGTTATGATTCAGTTTGACCATTCTGCTTAATTATCTTGTTAATAGATAAATTATAAATAATAAAAGAAATATTAATTGCCTTATTTATTAGTAATATTATATATTAAAATAAATTTTAATAAAATTTTATTGTCATATAAAACATAAATATGTGAGTTAATTATAAAAAATAATGACAAATTAATATTAATTAATTATACATATTAAATAATATTATAAAGCAATAAAAGCTTTACAATTTTATTAATAAAACTAAAAATGAATCAAACTATATATTAAGGTATGAGTTATAAATAAAATATGAAAAATTTATTATGTTATTTATTAGTATTATTTTATATTAAATAAAGACGTAGAACATACCAATTGATTGAATTAACGACTACACACAAATCAAACTATGCCCTAAAACTTGATGCAATTTACAATAGATCAAAGGACTTTTTAAAGTTGTAATATAGGCAACAGTGAGGTGAGATGTATTTAGATCAAGTAACATAAAATTCATCAAAGCTAATAAAATAAAAGTAATACTCAATATGACATCAAGTGCAGAAATCAACATTCCCTTGCAATTATGTACATCAACTATAATGAATAAAAAAATGCATTTCACAACACAAACTCGAGCTCTCATACATAACCTACATGAAGCATAACTAATTGAAAGGGATCACTCATAAGGATTGATGATAACAATACATTGAACTACAATGAGTGAACTTTCCAAGACAAGATCTACCTGATATCCAACATACTCAAATAACCATCCAATACAACTTTATGAAGATGCATTAATCATAAAAACTTTTCAACATATTTGCACTTTCTCCTTGATACATTTATTTAAACATTTTTTCTTCTTTTTCTTTCTTTTTCTTTTATTTTCTTCTCTTTTCTTTTGGTTTTCTCTTTTTTTTTTTTCCTCTTATGCAAATTAAAAGAAACTACATCAATATGGGAATTTCAATGATAAGTAGTAAAATAACATCCCAACATTATAACCAACCTACACATATGCATACCCCCACAATTATACTTTTATATATCCACAAACTCAACAATCAACAAATATTCCATCAGCTTTAAGGCTTGGGAAGGACGTTTAATTAGGGTTAAAGCATGTAATGTGGTTAAAACACAAAGGAAAGGCAAATAATGATCAAAGGGGCTTATCAAAAAGTAAAATCATATAATGGGTAGGCTATTTGGCTAATGTAGTTCGGAAAAGCAAAGAATGCCTAATCATTTCCATATTAATGCATGTGATAAAAATGTAGTTCTGAATAGAAAATCAAAGCAAAGATAGGATGTATATGTCATGAAGGTCACACATAAACGAAAATAACTGATATGGATGTGTCAGTCTAAGAAGGTTTAAAATCTCATTGATTTTGTCTACCACTAGTCACTACTCTTCTAAGCATAATGCACATTGTATAATCATAAGAGCCAAAGTACATGCTAAGGTTTCCATGAAATTCTCTATTCAGTTCATTCTCTACCCATGACTATATAGTCCTAGAAGCAACAGAAAACAAAAAATGTTTGTTTTGTTTGTTTTATTCTTTCTCTAATTTTGATTGAAAACTTGAAAAACAAGTCAGAAACAAACAACTAAAAACACACATGCATATAAAAACTAAATGTGAAAGTTTTTAAAAAATAAATTTACTTCCCTTAGGTTGCCTCCCAAGAAGCGCCTTTGTTTAGGGTTGCTAGCTCGACTTCATACTTCCTTTACGTGAAACAATTATGATCTTCTAGTAGCACATGTGGTTCCTCTATGTGAGGTTCTTCCGGATAAGGCCTTAGTTGATAATCATTCTCATTCATCATCTTCCTTATCCTCAAACTCTTAATCTCTAGTAAGTCCATGCACTGGGGAAATATTTTGAATGTCTCTTCACCTTTTTCTTCCTTGTTTAATTCCTCTAACCTAATAGGTAAAAGTAAAAAGTCATTGTCAACAACAAAATGGAACTCAATATTTACCTCCAAACTAAAAGATATAGCTTTTACTACCTCGAGGATTCAAATTCTTCCACACAAGCAATTCCTTGAGTATTGCTCTCAAAATTCTCAAGCTCCTCATCACTTTGTAAATCCTTTATGTTAACATCCTTTGGGTACACAATGGGTTGATATGATTGCTCCTCTTCGATTTGTGATTCTAAGGAGTTGATTCTCACTTCCATCTCACCCATTTGGCTTACCACATTATGGATTCTATACGTTGTATCCTATCGGAGTTATTTTATACCCTATTGAAGCTACTGCTATATATCCTATTGGAACTGTTGCTGTACGTCCTATTAGAATAGTAAAGTATTAGCAATCATACCATTAATCAGTTCTTCCAGAGGTGTACCTGAATCACGATAAAAACTTATAATTTGTACGACAATTGTTGTGCATCTTGCAAATTGTCATTGAAGTAATTTTGTTGATCAACCCACCCATAACTAAAGTTAGGTTGATCAGTCCATCCTTAGTTATAGAACTGAGAATAAGAGTTATAAAAGAAATAACTTCTATCCATGTTAAAAAAAATTTACAATCACAAACACTAAACAAAAAATGAAAAGATCACGAAATAACTGAAAAACTAATTACGCAAAAATATATACAAAACACCAATTAAAATCACAAACAAAAACTAAAATATCGCACTCCCCACAAACGACGCCAAAATTAACAGTGTGTCGTAACACTAGTTAGAAAAAACTGGACCTATTACTGTAGCAGTGGTGAGTCTAGGTTAATCCCACAAAGAGTGTGTGTAAAGTCTATAAAATGAAATTAATCAGCGTTTAGGTTATGGGGGTTTTGTTTGGTTTAAGAAAAGAAAATAAAGTAAAACTATCCTAATGAAAACAAATTCAAGAAACATTAAAAAAATGATGAAAGTGATGAATTTGTTTAGAACCCGGTTCTTTGGTTCAATCTCGGGTTACACCCAATTAAACATATTTTATTGAATTGTTATCTTTACATCTCTCTTTGAACTATTAGTCCTAGATTAACAATAAGGTCTATTAATCCCAATTTTTCCTTAAGTCATAATTAATTAAGAAGAGATTCAGACAACCTAGGAGACACTTGCTAAGTTTAATCAAACAGCCACCTTATAGGTGAGAAAAATAGATCAATCTAAGCAATAATCACACAAGCTTGGATTATTTAACCTAGATTATGTTATCTCTATTGATTGTGAACCATTAATCTATATAAATGAATCGAAAAAACAACGATTATGTATTGTATTCTATTTTAGCAATGGGTTCTTACATAAAAATAATCAAATAAAGCATTCAATCATTATTACACAATGCCCAAACATTTAACAAATGATAATATAATCAATCCATAAGAGAAAGAAAAAAACAAATACAAGGAGAAATACACTTATCAAGGTTTTCGGCATCTATTTCACCTCTGAATCGACTTAGGAAAGCTACCCCTCTATGGGTCTCTCTATATGTTAGAGCTTCATCGCACTCTCTTCTCTCCCGAAGGCTCAACCCGAAAACACTCTAAAACTTTCCTCCTCCCTGCTTCTCACAAACGATAATTTTATATTAAAAAGTAGGGTTCGGGTGAGCTTTAAATGTCTCACGGGCATGCATGATAGTGTCACAACCGTGAGCATCTTAGTTAAGGTTTAGGTTCGTGAGCCTCATGCCCATACAAAATGAGTCATAGGAATGACAGATGTGTCATACCTATGACACCTTTTGTCATGGCCATGAGATGTGTCTCACAACCATGACAAATCATGCATGGCCTTCAGCAACATGTTCTTCTTCTTTATGTTTTCATTTTTCTTGTCTTCTTCTTATTTTTATTTGCTCTAATCTTCCTCATTCTTGTTACATAAAGACAAATGGATATGAACATTCAAAAAACGGCTCAAATGTAGTGCTTTTCACTCACTTTAGCTCTTTTGCTTCCAAATTGTGCCTAAAATCACATATGAATCAAAGTGAGTATCTTAACTACTTTCCTAGAAATATTCACTAAGTGTTATTGAATAAATTCATCACAATTAAGCACATATCATAAGTCTAGGTGGATCCTACAGAGAGTGTGTGTAAAGCTTTTGAAATGAAATTAAACGATGTTTATGTTATGGGGTGGCTGGTTTATCAAACAAGTAAATAAAATGAAACTGAACTATCAAAAGCAATTTAAAGAAAACATTTAATAAGGATGGAAATTGATGAATTCGTTAGGGACTCGATTCCTTGGTTTAATCTTAGCTTAAACCCTAATTAAACATATTTCATTGATTTGTTGTTCTTTTACCTCTCTTTGAACTATTGGTGGTAGATTAACAAAAGCTCTGTTAATCTTAGTTTTCCTTAGGTCATAGTTAATTAAAAAGAGCTCGTTAATTAACCCTAGCTATCAGATAACCTAGGAGATGCTTGCTAAGTTTAATAAGATAGCTACCTTATGAGTGAGAAAAATAGACCAATCTAAGCAATAATCACACAAGCTCGGATTATTTAACCTAGGTTATGTTATCCCTAATGATTACGAAATATTAGTCACTACAAATGAATATTAACATAACAATTACAAATTACATTTAAAATTCTAGCAATGGGTTTGTAATAAAATGATCCAATGAATGCATTAAAATAATCTTTTCATAATACCCAAATCCATACACATCAGCTAACATAATCAACTTCTAAAGACAGAAAGAAATAGCAAATATAAGGAAGGAATGCTTAACTAGGTTATTGACGTCGATGTTACCTCCAAACTAGCATAAAAAAGTTACCCCTATATGGATATTCTCATGGTGGAGAGCTTACCTCCCTCGTCGTCCTCTCCCAGAGCTCCTTCCTAGCCAAAAACTCTCAAAACATTTCATAAACCTCTCTACCGTCACATTTATATTTATATTTAAAAAAATTAGAGTTTTGGGCAGCATATGTGTGAAAGTCACGGCCATGACATGTATTAGTCATGCTCATGTAAGGAAAGTCACAGCCATAACATACACTATTAGTCAAGCTCATGACACTTTGTGCCATGGTTAAGACTTGCATTCTCGTAACTTTTCTCTTCATCTTCATGTATTTTCTTGTCTCCTATTTCTCTAATCCTTCTTCTTGTTATTCCATGGAGACAAGTGAGTATGAATCTCAAAAAGATGACTCAAAGATTGTGCTTTCAACTCACTTTAGCTCTTTTGCTTCTGAATTGTACCTAAAACCACTATAATGAGTATCATAAGAGTTTTCATATCATTAATCACTAAGTGTGAAGGGTTAAATGTATCAACAATTAATCACATATCAATAGAAGATAGAGAGAAGGCAGAGTTGAAGCTAATGGGAGCATTCGTTCTTTTGGGCAATAGTGAATAAATGAAGAATGCAAGAGCCGACGCCAGGGAGTGAGCAGATTGGTAAGAGACCCACCGCCAACGTCCTCACTTGACAGTCCATTTGTTATCTCTTTCTATTTTTTCTTTATTACATTACTGAAATTATTTCATTTGTTGCTTTGAAAATCCATTTTGGTTTATTTACTTTGGTTATTGCTTTGATACTTCTTTGTTATTGTTAATGATGGAATTGAAATATATGAAGATGATGAAGTTTGCTTATTCCATAATGGGATGATTACCTAATCTTGATAACTAATGTAGCTAATTTAGTCAATTATGCATGATGAAGGTACTATGTTATTGTCTTAATATTTGCTATAGTTTTTGAGCTTATTGGATGTAATAGTGTGGCTAGCTTTTGCATTATTTTGGTATTAAAAGAAGGATCGAGAGAAGAAGTTTAATATTATAATGAGAATCTATAGACACTTAAGTTATGAATTAAAAATATATTAACTTAAGTGGGTACTTCGTAGTTAGGTCTACATGATTAATTTGGATGATAAACTTGTCAAATAAGAAAGTTAGATTTAGTTCATTATTTGAACTGATTGTAGAACCCAATTATTAATTTTAAAAAGACAATTATCAAAGCAATTCCCCTTAGTCATGCATAGGAGATTAAATTAATGACATTAAGATTTTTCACACCGGTTGATCAAATCTTTTTTTGCTTCCATTTAAATCACTTTACTTTTTAGTCTAATTATGTAATTCTCTTTAAATCCTTTACTCAACAAATCGGGATAGAATGTTTACGATTGCATTTTTTTTGTTTTCATTCAATGTTAATTTGAGTGAACCAATTTTACCTCCTTGAGAGACGACCCTGGGTATTTACCTTGTATACTTGCAACAGGATAGCCTAGGTATTTTTAGAACTTATTTTGGCATAAAATACACCACCTCCTATGTATTCAGTGAATCGGACAAAAGGGTCATCAACCATTCCTTGGCTTGATCTTTCAATGTGTATGAGAAGCATCTCATTTTGAGTTGATCTTCATCATCCAAAGGAAATGTCTGGATAGTGATATAGAATTCTCGAATAAAGTTTTAACAGTTTCCATTGGGAACCTCATAGAAAGATGGCAGCATGTTGCAGTGGACGCTCTTTAATTCATAGTGTCTATTTGTCTCTCCTAAATGTATGCACAAAGTGGCAGTATCAATTATTGATATGGCATACTCCATTACTAACCGCCTTTCACCCATCTCTTGATCTTTAGGCTTAGGTTCCTTGAGATTATCTTCAAAGTCCCTTTAAGGTCCTCTTATCTGACTCCTTCCTTGCATAAACAAAATAAAGACAATATTGAATTAGTAACAAAAACTGCTAAAGCAATTTAATGAAATAACACGAAAAAGATGTATGCATGAAAAGACAAAGCGATCAAAATTAATTTAAGTCTAAACACTAAACACCTTCCCGGCAATAACCCCAAAAACTTGTTGTACCAAAATAAGTTATAAAAACCTAGGCTATCCTACTTATAAGTACACGAGGTAATTGTAGTTGAATACCCAAGGTCATCTCTTAAGGAGGTGAAATTGGTTCACTCAAATTAACTTTGAATAAAAATAAAAACATATGCAATCCTAAACACTTTATCCCAATTTGTTGAGTAAAAGGTTTCAAAGAAAATTTAGCAATTAGACTAACAGTAAACTAATTTAACTAGAAGCAAAGAACGAATTGATTAAATGATTTGGGGAGCTCTTGAGAAATTAACTTCACTAATTTAATCTGCTATACGTGACTAAGGTAAATTAATTAGATAATTGTCTTCCTAAAATTACCAACTAGGTTCTAAAATCAATTTAAATAATAAACTAAATCTATCTTCCGTATTCAACAAGTTTATCATCCAAATTGATCATGGAAACCTAACTAATAATTACCCATTTAAATTAATATATTTCTAATTCATAACTTAAGCACCTATTGTTTCTCATTCTAATATTAAACTTCTTCTTTCGATCCTTCATTTAATACCAAAATGATGCAAAGGTTGACCACCCTATTATATCCAATAAGCTTAGAAACTATAGCAAATAATAAGACAACAAAAATGGTCCCTTCATCATACATAATCGACTAAATTAGCTACATTCATTCTCATGAACAAGTAATCATCGCATCATGAAATAAACACAGTTCATCATCTTCTTATACTTTAATCCCATAGTTAACAATAACAGAGAAGTATCAAAGCAATAAAATAGTGAACAAACCAAAATGAATTATTGAAGAACTAACAGTGTAAATAAATTTCAATAGACAAATTCAATATTGCAATAAATATAAAATAAGATGAATAAACAAATGGACTATTTGGATGAGGGAGTTGATGGTGTGCTTCTGCCAATCTGCTCACTCTCTGGCATCTCTACTCACTCTTTCCCAGAAGACGCTCACATTAGCTTCAGCTCTCTACTGTATTTCCTCCCCCAACTATTTCTCTTCTTTTCTCTGGTTTTGCTCTCTGTTTCTTTTCTTCGCCTCCACCTCTCGACTCTATTTTGTTTTCCCAACTTCATTCTAGCCTCCTTTCTTTTCATAAATCCTTTTTATTTATAGGCCAGGGTTGCTTTCATCCGCCGTAAAAAACCTACATGCATGACATGTGATTAGTGGAAGAATAAATGACAATTGTCACACCCATGACAATAGTTGTCATGGGCGTGTCTCTTTATGTATGCCAATTTTTAATTCTTTCATGCATAAGTGACACCATCTTTCATTCTTTCATGCATAAGTTTTCTTATTTTTCATGTATCATTCACAAACACTCTATTCAACATTAATGCAATATTCACGACATTTTCACTCAATTCATTTCAAATTTGGATTAAAACAAAAGAATTTGTAACCAAAATCAAGATATAAAGGCTAGCAAACTTAATAGAAATTAGGCATAACACATTTTCCTTAATTTTAGTAACTGATTGTTGAAAAAAGAATAATTATCTTTAGGATTCAGGGCCCAGAAACTACTTCCTTTTAGAATATAACTGTGTATCCATTTGAGCCACAATGATTCTTTTTCACATAAGATTCTCCAGATCCTTTTCAACATTCAAAATTTGTTGCTCCTACTTTTTGTCTCCAATCCCAACCCTCCTACTTCCTTTGATTGACAAATGATTTTCCAACTCACTTTGGCTACCCTTTTATCCTCTCCCCCTTTGACCCATAGGAATTGCTTCATCATTCTTTCCACATTTTTAAATAGCCCTTTCGATAAGGAGATATGAGACCATTAGTAAGTTTGCAAAGACACAATGATAGACTTCAGTAGTTGGAGTTTCCCCTCTATAAGAAAGATTCCTGTTTGTCCATGGCCTTAGCCTTTTTTGAATTTTTAAATCAAAGGGAGACATTCTCTATATCTTAGTCTTCTCGAAGAGATTGGAATTCCTAAATCTAAAAGATTGCGTTCCTATTTAGTCCTACTAGTAACTTTAGACATTATAACAGAGAGGTATGCTGCATTATTTAACAGAATGAAGTACTTTTCAAAAGATTAATGCTTAATCCAAATATTTTGTTGGGTACCATTTCCGAAGCTCAACTCTTTAAAGTGTCATAACTATCATCGCTTCATTTTCTTGCTCTGATACCACCTATATTGGATCCCGTTTGGCTTCGGAATCCAACTCTTGCTCTAAATCAATGTAAACATACAACTCATAACTGAACTACTTAAATCTATCATTTCATTACTCAAGCAATCGAGTTCGAAAATACTTTGTTTACAAATCAAAAGCCACACCATTGGCTTAATTACAAAAATACAAAGTGGCAAATATAGCAATTCCTTTAGGCTCTCGAACACTTGATCTTCTAGCTATGACCTGAGGATGGGGACAGGAAGGGGTGAGCTTGAAAGCTCGTGGGAAACAGTTTATAATAAAAAGATAAGCAAAACCCTTGAAAATAGTTCACTTGTTTTAGAAAACTTTCATTGAGTTTATAAAATGCATGTTTCTTAGGCGTTCAGCCAAAATCCATAAGTTGCAAAACATGAATGCATCAAACTTGATCAAACATATCATGAACACATAATCACATCATAATGGTTTGGGTAAGTCCGAAAACATGACGCACTACACATTTTCACTTAATGGTCCTGTGTAGTCGTGAATTCTTGAGGGAGTCATTGAGGGACCTTCATGCCACTAACGGGCAGGCGGGAGGAGCCTTTAACTTGGGTCAACGTGCACGTGACGGTTCTTGAGAGACTATCACAAACCCACATAACACATAGGATTTCAAAATCTTGTAAGCTTAATGCCCACAAAGGCACATTTTCTTGAAAACTTGCTTTTCATAAGCTTGTTATATCCTAAAAACCATTTCTGAAAGTATGGTTTCAAAATCATGCATCATTTTAAAGAATCATTTTAATAAAGCAAACTTTTTATGTATCCACCCAAAAATAATGTATCAAACATATAGCATATTTAACAAATCATTTATGAACAATAATGCAGCACTTATGATGCAAATGAAATCAGAAAACTTCTTTAATATAAAGAAAGCAGTAGTAGCTTATTTACGTTATTATAAACATGTACCCACATTGATTTCCTTGCTTAAAGACTTGACTTACTCAAAATGCTTCTTCTCTTGTTCCTCTTGTCTCTCTTGATCCCTTTATACAATAACAAAGAGTTTTTGTTGGATCCCACACCCCACCCGTAGGTGTTTACGGGTTATACCGCGGCATCCAACCTTAATCAGTATTGTCCTCTTTGGGAATCGAACTCGTGACCCCTCAAGGTTTTGTTGTTTCTAAGAACACGCCTCTTACTATTGAGCCAATAGCCAAAGTGAGAAGTAATCGAATTGTGGTGGATTTGATGACTGGAGAAAACATAGCTGAGTAGTCAACCCCTTCTTGTTGAGTGTAGCCTTTAGCTACCAGCCTGGCCTTTAACCTTTCAACAGTGCATCTGCTAATCGTTTAACTTTGTAGACCCATTTATTTCCCACTATGTTGACATTTGTTGGTTTAGGGACAAGATCCCATGTACCATGCTTGAGGAGAGTTGTGATTTCACTATGCATTGCTTCTCTCCATTCTTTGTGCTTGGATGCTTTTGTGAAGGAAGTGGATTCCAAAATAAGAGAGCTGCCGGAATCAGTGCCAATTGTGGCTGCATAGAGAGTTTTCTTCTTTGGATTAGGTCTAAGAATCATTAGATGTTCATGTTGTCTGGGATTGTCAACTAGAAGAATAGATTTGTGAGCATCATTTGATGAAGACTGAGATGTTTTGGAGTGATCGGTCTCACTTGGAGCTGAAGAAGATCTTGATATGTCTGATGAATCCGCCATTTGTGCTGGTGTGAAAGGTGATGATTCAAGGTCTGTAATTGTGACCTGAGAACCAGAATTGCGAGGTCCTGACAATAAAGACTGTTGTGGAAGAATTAGGGGCTGCACATGTAAAGTAAGCCAGGGGCAAAATCAGAATCTGGTGCTGGTGGTGATCCTAGAATTGAATTATTAGACTGTGAAACTTCTTGATACGAGAACCTTATTTCATCAATTTTATAATGCCTGCAAATGTAAGTCCAATGTTGTTGAGGATCAAAACAAATGACACCTGCGTGATCAGTAGCGTTGCCAAGATAAACACAAGGAGTGCTCCTAAAGGAGAACTTGTTGGCATTATAAGATCGAAGTAATGGATAAACAGTACATCCAAAGATTTTGAGAGCATTATAATATGGTGAAGCAACAAAGAGCTTTTCATAAGGAGATATACTGGCAAGAACAGGTGATGGCAGTCTGTTGACAATATGGACTGCAACTGCAAAAGCATAGTTCCAAAATTTCAATGGAACCTTTGAGTGAGCAAGCATAGAAAGTCCTGTGTCAACTATATGCCGAATTTTTCTTTCCAAAGTCCCATTTTGTTCATGAGTATGAGCGCAGACAATTCTATGATCAATACCTGAATTCTTTAGAAAAGTATTAACATTCCTAAATTCTCCTCCCCAATCAGTTTGGAAGGCCTTAATTTGTGTACTGAATTGTCTTTCAATCATTGCCACAAACTGACAGATTATAGAATAAACATCACTCTTGAGTTTAAGTGGATAAAGCCAAGTAAAACGAGA
>JANIPM010000007.1:12029405-12039715 GCA_027478405.1 Erythroxylum cassinoides
TGAAATATTTGAAAATTATTGTTATTTCATATTAATTGTGGTTATTATTTATTATTATGATTTTTGGAAATAAGGTTGATGCAAATTTATAAAGTATACAATATAACTGTACAATATAACAATGAATTATTTTACATTTTCTAAAAAATATTCATACATAATTATAAGTTATTATAACATACTAAGAAGCCTATTTATTTGTTTTAAAATAATAAAATAAAATTTTAATATAAATTCATATTATTAAAATAATTAATATATTATTAATTATTAATTATTAACTATATATGATGGTTAAAACGGGATTGGAGGCAAATATTAGTTAATTAACAGAACCAAGAACAAATGTCATAATTTTATTCCATTAATAACGTAGATATGACCTCAAGGAGAGGTATAAAAACAAAAATTATCAATTCATTTGACGTGGCTTTTGAAAGGCCATCCCACCAATCCATCACAGAATATCAACTGATCTAATTGATAGACGGGAACAGATTCTCTGTCTAATATTACCCTGTTTTATTCTGTCCATAAAATCTCAACCATTTATTTTGTGGGATCCACGCGAGACCTACACAGAATTCACATAAACAAACGGCTGAGATTTATTGAACATAATAAAACATCATAATATTGGCCGGGAGATCTGAACTCTTGATAAACCTCCAAGGTTGTAACTAGCAGCTTTTACAGATATTTCCATTTTTATGCATTATTTCAAGAAAGAAAAAAATCGCACCCAACTTGTGTTATTCACCACCAAACAACTTGATTAAGTGTCTAGTCTGCGAAAGAACTCGTCAGATGTGAAATTTCTTCTCCAGCCATGGCAGCGTTAGAAGAGCACCATGGGTCATCAGTTATGAACTGCATCCATGAATCATCTTTGTCTTCATCGTCCATGCAAGACGATGATGCAACTGGGACATCTGGTGACATGGTTTCGTCATTCACTGCTCCTTGTGGGCTCTCCATTAATGATATACTACATAGGTTTTGCTGGTCTTCAATCTCAGAGTACATCCCGTTTTTCTTGAACACTCGACATAATGCATAAGAATCCTGCAAGTTATAACCAAAACATTTCATTTTTGTCACAATCATGCGCAGTATAAGACAATGTCGTAGCATGAGGAGAGAAAGAAGAGGGATCAAAAAAGTTCGAAGACAAATCTTTTGTTCAGGATCTAGATGATTATCTGTATTAAAACAGTCAACTATTGTGGCTGATTTTGTCATCTAAATAATTGTGACAAATTTGGCATGCTTCAATCTTTTCACCGGAAAGTTACTTCCTCCTCGATTATAAGACACTCAAAGAACTATAGAATCCACCAATTCAGACTACTTTCTTTTCGTTCCATTGTGTTTGCGATTCTACATACTTTCATCACCAGGTAACAAAGGGATGCAATCATTTGCCAGCGGACATTCTTAATGCATGTTGCGGCAATATCTGTATTGGTGATACCAAGATCCAAAACCATTACCTACCAAAGGCATTTTCTGTATATAATAGTAACGTCAAAAGCAAAACATGACGTATGTTTACGAGAGTCAAGTTACATCAAAAAAGGGTCCTCAGCTCATCCTGAATTTATAACTTGTCATTAGGATGTTGGATGTCCTTTGGCTCAATTTGCAGTTTGGAATAAAGCAAAAAGCAACTGGCACCTTCTTACACGTTGAAAGTCATGTGGGGGTTCTACTTTTTTGTTAGTTTAATCTAGAGTTAGTAATAGAATCTAGAGTTACGAACTAAAAGAAGATAAAATGAATCATGAAAAAAGTATATATAGACAAATAATGGTAAAAGAAGGTATAGCTTGAATCATGTCACGAGAAGATATTACTTTTGTCTCATTAGAGAAACCAAAGTGATTGGAGCCAACACTTTGTGAAACTACAGATCTAACACAGTTGAAGTAACGAATATGTCAGAGATTTGTAAGGAAGGAAAATATAGCATAAAATATTTAAAGCAAAGTAGGCCAGATAAATGGTAAAAAAGAAAAAAAAAGTCCTAATTCTCCTAACTTTCCATGCAATCCCATGCACTTTGAAGCTTTAAACCTTAACAGTAACACGCATGATCATTCTTCCCTATACCCCTCCCTCCCTCTCTCTCTCTTTCTCTCTGTGTGTGTGGAATGCAAGTAGTTGTGCAATAGACTGCGAATTATCGGCAAGGCACATGAAATAATACATACTTTTGCTGTAAAGGAGTCACTTGACAGAACAAAAAACAAAATAAAATCTTTTTCCTGGTAGCTAGCTGAAGTATGAGTACAAGCTTTCCAAGTCAACCGAAGGAAAATTTGCGTATATTTTGGATAAAAGCAAAACTAGAAAAAGAAAACTAATGCATAGAAACTGCATACGGGACTTTCTGCAAAAGTTACAAATTTATTTATATAAAATAGTAAAAAGAAAGAGTGGTTTCATGATTTTAACTGATTAATTTTGTAGGGATGGCCTTGAATATAAATCCTGGGATCATACACTGAGTGCCAAAAAATGGAGAAAAGTGAAAAACTACTATCCATTATCATGCTTTAATCATCTCCTCACTTATTGAAACTTGAAATTAACATGGAAACATATTGATGGTAAGGTTAGATGTGGTGGTGTTTTTATGTTATAGATATATATAACCATTTCGAATTCTAAACAATCGGAGTTCAAGTGAGACCATCTGTTGCGTTTAAGCATATATATAACGTCGCATGAATAATCAGATCTATACAAACATTAACTGCACAATGCACGAACTACCTGAATGCCTGAAGTGTCTTCGCACTCCTTGTCATCAAGACGATATTCGTGCATAACCCAGTCGGTCCTAATGCCCTGAGGAGCTCTGCCTCTGTAGTACACTAATGTCTTCTTCATTCCAATGGCTCTATTCTGGCTCATTACCCTTCTGTCTTTACCTGTAGACTTCCAGTATCCAGCTCTCGTTGCTCTATTGGTTCTAAATCCATTAGGATATTTCCTGTCTCGAGGTCCAAAGAAGTACCATTCTGGATCCCTACTTGGCAAGAATGATTTCTCTGCAAAAACCATAAATATTATACTCTCTTGATGTCAGTTAGAGATATCATATAACCAAAACACAAGTTTTCTATTTATATGCAAAGCGAACTTTATTTAATGTATTATAGATAAGGAATTTGATAGAAAGAACATGAAATATCAGAAGTGATGAGGTGGAGACCTGCTAACTCCCAAGGCTCACATTTGTAAAGATCAACTTCAGGAATGATGTCAAGCTCGATTTCTTGCCCGTTGATTTTGCGCTTCAGATAATAATTTACAAGCTCTTCGTCGGTAGGATGAAATCTAAAACCTGGAGGCAAACCGACGGGAGCCATTTGTTTTCCCTTGGTAAGCAGTAGTACGCAACTTTTGCGTGTTTCTCTCAGGCTGTCAGCTTCATTATATAAAAGAGATCCAATACCTCCATGTCTTTGGGTCATCTTTCACTTTCACTTTACAGATTCTCTGGCTAGACAAGTGTTTCTTGTAAGCCATTTTCGTTCTTACACTACAAAATTGCGAAGCTTATGTTTCAAGTTCTACAATAATTTAATATACAAGATGCAAACTCATTTTATATATTTATCTTACAAGTAAATTGATTTGTCAAAACTGAATTCTGATAGGATTGAACTTTTGGAACCAGGCATATTTCAGGATAGATTTATGATAGTGTAAGCGGTAGTAATTCCACCTAATCTAGAGTGCTTTGGTCATATCCTATGAGAGTAATCCGCGGAGTGATCTCTTTGTACTAATTAACACTCTATGTCCTTTTGAAAGTCAAGATATGAGAAAGAGCCAATTGCACCTTTAATATGCACTAACATGCACTTACTTTTTCGCATTGATTATTAATTGCTGGTTAACATATAGAAGTACACCTTAAAGGGTTATTCACGTAGTCACTGGAGGCAATTAGACACAGTTTAGATCAAAAACGAAAGAAAGTCTCACGAAAGGATAGACAAAAAATGATTTGATAAAAGGATGAAAGTCTCTGAGAAATTATCTTCTAAGAAATGAAACAATAGTCCTTGATCAACACCTCAAAGAGGCCATGATTGTTACCCTATTAATTTCCAATTTTAAAGAAATATTATTGGATACAAGAAACATGATCGACATCTTGTACTATAATGCCCTCAAAGGGATGGGTATCCAATAGATAGATTGAAACCCATCATCTCAACCTGCTTAGTTTTAGAGAGTGACCAAATATAGGCAAAAGCAAAGATATCTTTATTTATAACATTAGGAACGAAGTCAAAGTAGGTGACTAGCTAATATGATCAAGTTTTAAGTAGTAGGAAAATAGATATATATATATATATATATATATTAGTATTTGCTTCGTTTTCTACTTAAATTACCTTGATTTATTCATTTTATGTTATGCTCTTATGTGATCGTGAAGATAAACTTAGGATGATCTTTATAAAGAGTTGGAGAAATTTTTTTTATAAAAAAAAGAGGAAGAAGAAAGCACCATTTTTAGCTAAACACAACCTAGCAGATGACTTTATGACAACTCGTGTTCTTCTTTCATTATTTGAAGAGGAAGATACGTTCTGGAGAGAGACCGTATGGCGAAAAGAATCTCCAAATAATATGGCCTTAGATAAGACCATGTATCTCCAAATAATATGGCATTAGATATGACCATGTCTCAATACATGTCCATACACAAAAAGAAGTTACAAAAAGTACATGGCCTACGGCATGAGATTGTTAAAGCCCGTCCCCCTTTCTAAAAAGACAGAAGAAGATACATGACCTCGGCTCCATAACATATAACAGGTAGATATAATGTATTTAAAGCAAAAAAAAAAAAACTAATTTTTTGAGTCTTTGGTCAATCTTTATCTTTCTTTTTGATTATAAATCTTGGGTTAGCCAAAGGGAAGTATAAAAAACTACAGGAGATCAATTTCAAAGCTATTTCAACAAGAAGAGGATTAAAGATCATTCCAACGGATTACAGCTGGTTGGGATTAGAAGATTTAAGCTAAACAATTTGTAATATCCTGTTATCCCATGTTAAGGGTTAGAACTCCAAAATAGTGTACGTGAGATTTTATTGAGAAGTTAGAAAGTGCATTTTATGCTCATGCATAATATAACATACACAAACATGCGATTATTACTCATTGCACATATTAAAATGATTGTATAGGTATTCATTCACATTTTCTGCGTATAATTGATTTATAAATGTGATTAAGAACTGTGGATTATATATCTTGAAAATTGATTTGGTGTTAATAATTATTGATTTTAAATTGTTGGTGAAATTTAGGAAAATATCAAAATTATGAGTAGTTTTGAACTAGGAAAAATATTAAGTATCAAGACAGTTGATTTATGCTAATAGAAATAGGTGTCAAATGTCAGTTTAAATAATTGCTTAATGGTATTAGGATTTGTTGAAAATACAACGTTGAAAATAGGGAGATAATTGGATTAAAAATTTGGAAACAAATAGACTAGTTAAATAAAAGACCAAGGAGAGATTATAGGAAAGTGACATGTGGCAAGTGACAAATGAAAGACCATCTTTATTTTTAGTGTCTTTCACTGTGTTCATTTGTTCTCTCTTCTTGTTGATTTTTCTTCATTTCGTTCTTCATCTTCTTTACCTACAATACTCATCTTCTCACCCTCTCAACGCAAGCTTTGTTCTCACCCTTCTTGCTACTTTCATTTCGTTATCTTCGTCACTATCACTAAAAAACCTAACCCTACAACCTTTGACTGTTGATGATCGTGTGAGCCATGGAAAGTTAAGGTACAAGTGATTTTGAAGAATTTGGAGTTTTACCAAGTAAGTAACATGTTAATTCTCATGGGTTGAATGAATATGAAACAAATATGGTAATTAAATGATAATGAAACTAGTGGTCATTATTCATGTGCATCATGAGTGATGAACAATGCATATTAATTCTCGTAAACGAGCTACCCTCTTTTAGATTCCTTAATATCTTATTCATATTAAATTCCATTTACTCATCACCTATCTGAAGGAAGAGGTTTCTTTCATGGATATCTACCAAAGCTCTTCCAATGTTCAAAAGGAGTTTACTAAGAATTAGTGGACAATTTCAATCCTCTTCAAAGTTTAGCAAGACGAAATCCACAAGAATGATAAACTTGTCCACTTTTATAGGCACATCCTCTATGATGTCAAATGGTTTCTTTATCGACTGATCTGCCAACTGAATATGAATGAAAGTTTTCTTTACATCTCCTAGCCAAAATTTCTTAAAACTTGACAAAGACATAAGATTAATACTTGCACCTAAGTCACATAGGCATTTAGAAAATTATAAATTACAAACTTCGCATGGTATAGTAAAACTTCCTAGATCTTTCAACTTTGAGGGTAGTGGTTTGTAATTATAGAGCTATAAATGTAAGGCCCTAACATATACCCTAGAAGTATTATAGCAAATCTAGGATATATTAAGAATTGAACATAACCAATTAAGTGCATCTAAGTTTAGTAAGAGACATAATGGTACTTAATGTAAAAGATATCGGTAAATTGGTAATTTGTTCATTTCAGCAAGGAACGGATCATGGCTATTACTCAGACCCAAGAAAGAAAACTTGAACATACGAAAGAAGATGGAGATAATAGAGAAGGACAAGCAATTATGGAATTCATTCCAACTGAGCTAGTAATTAAGCCAATCGAGGAACCTCAACCAAAATTTATGTACTATATTTTAGCTCAACAAAAGTCATATTCAAGTAAGGCGATAGGAATTCTAAGGAGGATGACTTAAACAATATTGAGGACTTAACAGAACAACTACAAACGAAGTTTACACTAAGGGAATCAATAAAAAAGAAGGTTAAGAAGCGCATAGCGAAAGAAAACCTTAATATAGCACAGAAGAAAGAGGACCTAGGGATTTTTACATTCCTTGCAGTATCAATGGAGTCAAAATAGGCAGTGCATTCGTAAATTTGGGGGCGAGTATCAATATGATGTCCTATATCTTTAGTCAAAAATTATGGTTAGGAGAGTTAAAACCCACAAAGTGCTAGTGAAGATAGCAAACAAAACAGTTCATCGAATAAAGGGGACTGTTAAGGATGTGCAAGTACAGATTGATATTTTTATGTTCCCCACAAACTTCTTTGTATTGGATGTTCAAGAAGATGTGGAAACCCCTATAGTCCTTGGATGACCAATTTTGGCTACTACTCGCTCAATAATTAACGTTAATGGGGGTGAACTAACTCTAAGGTTCGGAAAGCAATAAATAACCTTCATTATGTCGAAGAATGACAACCATTCTCCCTTACTTCCAGTTAACATCAAAGAAACCAAACCTTGAGGACAATGGGAAGGTATTGAGGATCCTAAGATAACGGTGAAGTAGAAGGAAGGTGGAACCTAGAGCATGGTAGCTCTTATGCAGATGGTTGCATTATTCATTTGAACCACCTTGAGGACAAGAAGAGTGTCGAGCTATTGACATTAAAAGAAGTGTTGCATTAGAGGCAACCCATGGATTGTTAATTCCATGTTATTTTCTTTAATATTTTTTTAGATAGTCTGAATTCTGTAATTAGGTTATTTCACTTCCAAATAAAATCAGGACAACATAGGAATTTGACATGAATTAGATGATCTAGGAAGTAAGCAAAAGAGACGTGAAAGAGCTATAAAGAGTTAAGGAGTGATTTTGGGAAAGTGTAGAAAGACAAAAGAAGAAAAAAAATCAGAAATTGGTGGAAATATTATTGGCCACGATCGTGGCCTGCGATAGGGTAAACTTGTTACACGCAATTTTTAGTTTAAATCTTTACCATTTTACCCTTCATTCACTTATATATTCATTTCTTACTTCACTTTTTCACCTACTTTCATTTTAACTTTATCTCTCTAAGTTTAGAACCTCCAAACACTCTCACTTCTCTTTAACCAAATTCCAAACTTCCACTTTATTCCAATTTCACCTACTTGCAAGCCAGTATGCCACGCATTAAACAGTCAGTAAAGCGCAATCCATCATTGGGACGAAACTAAGTGTCGGGACAAGGGCGAAGGAGCAGGGGAATTTTGAAGCACCTTTTTGACAACACATTGTAATGGTAGTCAAAATAAAAATAACTAGACTACTATTATAGTAATGGTAAGTCTAGGTCGATCCCACAGAAAGTGTGTGTAAAGTCGTTGAAATGAAATTAACTGGTGTTTAGGTTTAACAGGGGGTTTTTGGATTTCGAAATAAGAAAATAAAATGAAACTAGACTATTAAAAACAAATTAAAGAAAACATGTGAAAAATGGTAAAAATGGGAAATTTGGTAGGGACCCGGTTCTTTGGTTCAATCTCGGCTTACACCCTAATTAAACATATTTAATTGATTTGTTGTTTTCAAACCTCTCCTAGCAACTACTAATCGTAGGTTAATAATTAATCTGAGTTTTCCTTCAAGTTTTGTTTAATCAAGATATGATCATTAATTAAACCTAACTACTGAATAACCTATGATACGATCTGTAGATTTAATTAGGCAGTAGCATTACAAATTATGAAAACTAATTAATGAAGGCAACAACCACATATGATGCGTCATTTAACCTAGGTTATATTATCCTTAATGATTACGAATTATTAATCGCTACACATAAATTTCAGCATAACAATTACAAATTATATCAAAATTATGGTAATGGGTTTGCAAATAAATGATTCAATGAACACATTAAAATCATCTTTTCATAATATCCAATGGGTTCATACATAAATAACCAAACAATAACAAAAATATGATTATCCATACACATATCACTCAAATAAATTAACATAAGATAATACAATCAATTTCTAATGAGAGAAAGAAATAACTAAAACAAAGAAATACACTTAACCCGGGTCGTCGGCATCGATGTCACCTCCGAATGGACGTTAGGATGTCTAGCCCTCCATAGGTCTATCCTAAGATGCTTCAGCCCCCATTCAATGTCCCAGTCGAAACCCCCTTGTCTACGCTACTCTCTCTTTTCTGTTTGGTTTTCTCTTAATTGTTCTGGAATAATTTCATCATCAATTAAGCACTTATCACCTTCCCAATCTACACAGAGGAGGAAGGTATTCATTTCTAATCCATTAATGCTAAACAAATAATAGTTTCAAAATATTTTGATTTTGATATACTTAATAGGCTAGAACTGTGAGATAAGGTAGAGAATCTAGCATAAAGAATTTTTCATACACTTCTAATGTCCTGTCTACCAGGAGCTCACTCTTGAATTCTTCACTTCCCTTTATTACAAACCTAGTAACCCTAAAGAAATGTGGTTTAGGTTTGGGGAAGAAATTATGAGTTGAACATTGAAATCATGTGCGATATTTTCTGGTTCCCCGAGTCTTCCATTATTGATTAGCACAATGATTTTTGTGCTTCTCACTATTGGAATGAGCTCACTGGGTTAGAGTGATTAGACATTAAAAATGCCCACAACAACATCATAAGAACCTATTAGCATTTGTTATTGCATAAATTCATGTGTCAAATGGTTTTTGACAAATCTGAAACCAACAAGTGTTCAACAAAGGAACTTTTCTTGTTGTGGTGCATAGATCACAGCATCTTAGTGTGCACCTCCACACATATATTAATCGCTATTATTCCAACTCTACGTAAAAGGAGCAACAATTTGGGTACGAGGTATTTAGTTTCCACCATTGTTGAGTATTACTGCATGGACTGTAGTAGTTTAACCGTCTACCTCCTGGATTTTCTAAATCACCATCATTTGTGGTGTGTTGAAATCCTTAAGTCCTATAACATGAAACTTTAGGAGATCAGTCAAAAGACTTACATGAAGATCAAGGTTAGTCATGTAACATCCCGTCACCGATGGGATGGGTGCAGTAGATTGCATTCATAATTGGCATGCTCATGCATTATTTAGTTATGTATAAATTAGTTAAATTGGCAATTATTGCACTAGCATACGAACGTACATACATGTATGACATATTCCCGGCTTGATTTGGATAAATTGGTGATTTGGAGATAATTAGGTCAATTGAGCTTTGAAAATTGAAATTGGTGTAAGAACTGAGACTTAGGAGTTTGAATTGTGGAATTAGAGAGTCTGATTATGAGTATTCTAATTTTGAGGATTTATAGGAATTTTTCTGGAATTTTCGGAGTGATAGGTCTGTTAAGTCATTCAAGACTTCACGTATTACATAAATTTTGATGACAAACAAGGAGAAATATATAATTGAAAAGTAG
>JANIPM010000007.1:12285972-12304201 GCA_027478405.1 Erythroxylum cassinoides
TCTGGTAGTGAACCTTTATCGTGGGATACGTGTCGAAGCGACCCTCGGGCGTCCCGATATGTACCCTACGATGAGGGGGCGCTACAAGATTCAAGAGTTACTAACCGTATTTGCAATTCTTTGCAAGGATTCCAACAAAAGAAAAGACTATATAAAGGCCAGTTTCAAGTCAAAATAGCAAATGGATCATATGTTTCAACATAATCAGTGGGAGTAATTATCTTGGACTTTCCTAGTGGTCATAAGTTATATTTGGAGGATGTATATTACATCCCAATGCTTGTAAGGAACTGTTGGATCGAAAAAAAAAAACCATGCAAGATTTGGTTAAACGGTAGATTTCAAAGCTTTTTTAGAAATCATAACATAGAGGAAGCAAGAAAACCAAATCAACATGCCACCATACATGATACGGTATATGGAAAATAATTATTATAAGAACAAGATGGAAATTATATTACCAACTCTTTCACTACAGCTTTAACTCCTTACTATGCTATCCTATCCTCAACAATATATCCTCTCCCAAGGTGATGTATCCTTTTCTTCTTGTTATTGTTTCCTCTTCTCGATATTGTATCCTCGACAAATTCGATCTATCACTTGTTCTTCTTGGACAACTTGGTTAACAGAATCCTTTGGTGGGAAAGGAGAAGAAAACTTTGGAGGAGATTTTTCTTAGAAGAAAGAAGCCAAAAATGAGACACCTCTTATGCAAATTTCGGCTAACAAATGCAAGAAAGGAGAGAGAGTTCAAAAATGCAAAAACACCTCTATTACACCTTGTCAATTTCGGTTATGCATAAAAAGAAAGAAGAGAGGAGCATCCAATGCATCGCACCTTTCTTTAATCAAACATAAAGAAGCCATTAAATGAGACTCTTCTCGTTTGTTTTAAGATGGCTATATGAAAAGACCAATAACCTAAAATGAAATGTCAATTTCAGTTTTAGTGATGAAAGAAGGAAGATCATCCATCAAATACACCTCTTTCACCTTTAATCAAATGAATGCAAAAAATGTTACATTACATGCCATCATTAAAAGACAACCATTAAAGCATGTAATAATAAGATCATTACTCCATTTAATGATGCATGATAAATACCATCTTTATTTAGCAATTCAATGCTAAATGTGCAGCTGCACATTCAACCATTAAAAATCGAAATTCGCTTTCATTTTTTTAAGAATTTTGTTTTAATATAATTAATCTAATTAATTAAATTAAACCAAAGTCTAGCCCATTTTTAAATGTTTATTTGGGCTTCTAATTAACCATTAATTAGTGCAAGCCCAACATTCAATCATGGGCCTTAAAACCTCCATTTATATTTTTGACTTTACTTGATAACCTTCCTTGAAGCCAAGTGAGAAATCTTATTGGACTTAGATAATTCAAGCTCCAATAAGCCTAAAATTAATTTAATCTCATTAGAATTAATTCTAGTTTGTTAACTAAATGTCATTCCACTAAGGACAATTAGTTGAACTTTTGAATTACTAAATATTATGAGAACACATATTTCAAATAATATGTCCAATTGGAAACCCTATTATGAACCTTATTATAGCCATCCGCACAATAAAGGATAAATTTACCATTTTGCCTTTATGTTGGTTTTTCCTTCTAGATCTCCCATTTACTCTATATGGTGATTAACACACAAGATCTCCTCTTGGTGTTATGACTTAAAGAGTAGCTAGTCCATCAAACTCCTGGCACTAGTTTAATCACCAATCTCCAAAAAATATTTAGAAATGATGATATCACTATAAACTCTTTATTTGAGTGAATGTTTCTTGATATATGTTTCAATTAATAATTCCAACATGCAGACACTAGATTAATACTCTGTTAAAATTCATTTTGATCATATCAAGAATTATAATGAAATACATATAAGTTCACCACTCATCAAGATTGTGGTCCATAATAAGCAAATGCTAAAATGTATATTTTAAGAATAAAGTAATGGAATAACAATATCCTTTTGTAAATTTAGTAGTAAATTTACCGACAGAGTAAGAAAAAATTTGTCAGTAAGTTTACTGACAAAACATAACTTACTGTCGCTACATTTTCAATGGATTTTCAAAACTTTGACCGTCGCTAAATTTACTAACAAACGTTCAAAATCTGTTGCTAAATTTACTAACAGCATAAAAGTTACTGTTGCTAAATATAGCGACGAAATAGAAAATGTCTGTCGGTAAATTAGCAACGGAATATTTCTGTTTTGTCGCTAAATATTACTTACGGCCGTTTCTCCGACAACTCATGTCGTCGGTAATTTATGTTGCCAACTTGGCTTGTCGACAAAAAACTTTCACATTCTATTGGTGATTTCCCATTTTTCTTGTAGTGATCCATATCCATACAGAACTCTATTATATTCAAATGATCTTCCCATATGATTTTTATCTTTTAAAGTTGATGATCTTATCCGCTACATCATTCTAGATCTCTCCTTGATTCCATTGATGATGAGTCATTCAAACCCAAAGCCTTTCATAACGTATTGATCTGATCCAATGCTTACCTATGTCAAGTTTATTATTCATGGTCTGTCAATTTGAGTACACATTAAGTCCATAGAGCTCTCACATATCTCCCTTATGAATGTGATTTAGCCAACCTTCAACTTAGGGTCTATCTCAAGTTATCCTTTAGTCTCACATCCGAATCCTACATCTCGACAAAGATTTTTGCTAATGCATTCCAACGCTTGACAATGCCAGTTTTTCTTGTCTACTCGTAAGTTTTTGCCTTATTCCGTCGTCCCAAGTATCAAACATTGGTTAAGACTCACCAATGTTAACACGATTCTACTATTAGGACTTAAGGATCTCACAACTTCCATATAATAAGTTTGAATTAAATGATTTCTCATTATAAATTAATCTCTCTTTTATATCTCAAATGTGTCTAAACCAAAAAAAAATTATTTGAATGTGAGAGATAAATATTTAATTAATTTGTTTTATTAGATAAACATGAAGTAAATTTTAAAGTGAACAACATTAGAATTTTGAGACATCACAAATGAAAATATACATAATTTAAAAGATACAAAAATTTCTCCTAAAAGATAGAAAATTTATCAACAAATTGTTTTCGAAAGAGCTTTTAATTTGCAAATTATAAATATTTTTGGATTAATACTGATAGAATCAATGATATTTTTTGGGTAAAATTATTTATGTTTTTCATGTACATGAAATAACTCCCACATCATTGGTTCTTAACAGTATAATTAAATCTTGAACCCATATTCCGAAGTAACTATACTACGCCAGTAGCTACTGTAATTTTTCTCATAATACTACTGTTAAAGTAGCTCAAATGTCGAGTAAAGGAGTTGATTGTGATCTCCAAACTCGATCTCAGATGCAGCAGAGAATTAGCTAGCAATTGGAACCTTCTGAGTTGAAGGGTATCCACGAAACTCTCTACTTATTGCAGAGTTAGATAAGCTCAATAACTTGTTAAACTAATCGAACAAGTTTATCTTTATGTCTTGATACTTAAGCCTGGAAACTCAGATGTATTAAATCAGGCTATTTGATCATTACATCTACCAACTAGCTACCCTGGCAGTTATGTCTTGTAGCCTGACATTCATTTCATCAAGTCTCAATTCGTCTCTTTATTGTCTGCTTTGAACTGAAACCGACCATAAATGTGAGTTCTAATAATTAGATACACAGTTCACATATCAGATTAAATGCAAATTAAGATTTTGGATCTTCGTAGTTGCAATTTATGATTGCTAGTATAAAAGGCCTATACATATATATTTTCTTAAGCATTATAATAACAAGGAGTCTCCATAGATATGCCTTTCTAATATGAGCCATGTTATATTATCAATGCAGTAGCTAGCGCACAAATTCCACATTTTGTTTGTTTATAATTTTTAGGCTGAACTATATCAAACTAAAATGTGGAGCCCAACATTGATGACAAGGCTAAGTTGCTTATCAAAGCCATCTCCATGGTATGCCCCACTTGTCCCATAAATTTCAACTCCTGCTTGCCATTCACAGTCATTTAATAGGCACAGAGACATAATAAAGGTGAAAACTTGGAACATTTATAGATCCGTAAACAATGGTGAAAAAAAATATAGTCCATTGATTGAACAGAAAGTCAATACCCGAACCACACACTATATGTTGCTGCGCATGTGAAGGAAGGGCACAAACAAAGTGAGATGCCTTTACAGCAGGACAGACCGGTGTGGTGCGTTCTTGACTCTCTCTTTAACCAGCTACTTACTACCAACCACTATTCCAAAGTAAAATTGCCCCAGAAACTAAAACTGCCCCTGTAAATGCTAACATGAAGAAAAAAAACAAAACAAAACCACTGAAAGATCTTTAGTAAGGTGTAGCTTGCAATGAGGAGGTTTGGCAGCACTAATAGCAGCAGCAGTAAATATGGAGTCTTTACTTCTCTTGATGAGAGAGCATTCAAGATCCCAACTAACCCCCGCACATTGAATATCCCCCAGCACAAGACTCTGAATTCCTCTGATTTCCATATTTAAAGATGTTAGAGAAGAAGAGAAACAGTTGTAATGCAGCTGCAGAACCAGATAGATCATCTGGAACTAGGACAATTCAAGGCAGCCTTAATTTGCTGGACAGTCACGCTGATAAGATTATTTACGGTTGTTACTGATTCCATGTTCAACTTAGCTGATGGCAAGCTGCTCACTAATATTTGAAATGCTACCGTTACTAGAGAACCACCTGATCTACCCATGTTTCCTTGTGCACTGGAGCTAGTTGACGCACCGTCTCCCTGGTCTAGATGGCCATCAGGTAAAATGGCAAATCCTGAAGGTAGTAGGGGAACAAGAGAAGGGTCCTCGCCGCTCATTGCCATATTGATGGCTGGCAGATCAACTGGGCAGTAGACCACAATTGAACCTGATGAGTCTATGCAGCTCTCTTGGAGTATTACCATATTGTTCTGAGTAGTATTCAAGGCCTATCACAGAATCCCATAGCGTTATTAAGGACACTGTAAGTGTGTACACAATATGAATGGCATTCAAATGATTCATAATAAATATGAGAAAACAGAGAGTCAAACACATAAACTCTTACACGAAGAATAGATATGCAGTTCCCAGGATGTGAGCCATTTTCAATATGGGTGATCTCTTGCACTGCATTGCCACTGGAGAGGACATCCCACTGAAAAGCAATGACTCAAAAAAAATCAGAAGCCCATTTGATATTAGAGTAAGAACCAACTAAACTGATCAGCACTTACCCAAAAACAGAGAAACAACACCAAGTCTAAAAGTGAAATATAAAAACTAACCATGACATGGATCAACCTGTGAGTGTGATATTACCTGAGCACGATTTCTTTCATCTTTGAAGAAATTGAATACTTTTTGTGGAGGAACGGGAAGCCAAAATGTAGTTGCTGCACTCAGAACAACACCGTTGGGTTGGCCAGGATCTGAACCCTTGTGAAGAGTAACCCGAACTCCAACCTCACTCAACCCAGAAAGAGTAGTCCACCTATGGTTATTGGAAGTGCTGATGCTAGCACAGAAATTGTTAACCATTCTTTGGGCAAGTGTCATCAAACTTCTCTTACCTTCAGGTGATGGAATCACTAAAAAACATAGATAATCAATTAGAATTAGAACTGCACAGAGCTAAAATAGTGCCTATTTGGTGTTAAAATTACCTCCTCCAATATCCCGGTTAGAAGTGCTTGACACCATCAGACAAGCAAACCTTTCAGACATTCTTTGCAGTGTAGCAAGCCACCTTTCCGCTCCAAAAGCCATGCCACTTGAAATGAGGTCCCTATAAAGCCGATGAATTGGGGTTTTATCTTCAATTTCAACGTGATCCACCCAAGTAACCTACATTAATGTTCCAAACAAAAAATGAAGAAAAAAATAATATCCAGTTCTTTTGTTTATGGGAAGAATATGAAATTATGGTATAAAAACTTAAGCTGACGACCTTGGAGTAACCATTAGGCATATCCTGAATCAAGCATCCAGAAGGAAGCCTACGAGATTGGCATTGAGAAGCAAACTGAGGAATATCATACGAAACATCAACAATTGCCCATACTCCTTGCTCAATTTGTTGACTGTAACGCAGAATACAGAATTCCCGAGTTGGAACTAAAGGTGAAAGCATCTGCACCTCTTGATACATCTGTTAAAAGCACCATCATTTTCATGTGATTCCTACAAACAGGATACTGTAAATCAAGAAAGTTCTAATTTTTACAGTTTTACCAGCAATAATGAACCACTGTGACTTGCCAATGTTCCAGAGGAAATTACTTCAATGTTCTTCGCCACAGGGACAATTGTAGGGAATAGCTCAACCCACTTGTTCTGCAATTTGTTGAAAACTTGTATAAACTATGACTTTCTTCACCCAAAAATAGAATATTATAAGAGAGTAATATAAAGGGCTTACAGAATCCATGAACATATCAACCAAGGTTGGACCGTTCATGACGACGACAACAGAATCTCTGGATGCTTCAGTTCGAACACTTACGTTCTTTGCATGTGTGCTAGCCCTGGGAAAAATCCTTTGGTAACTATCAAGATTAAGAACATCCCTGCCATCAGTGGGGGACTTGAACCACAAAGGTTCGTTGGTTTGTAAAAGCCTTAGCAATTCTTCCATAGCATTTGAAGCTATATCAGTCATGAGGGACTTGTCCATGTCAGAAATGCCTAGGTGATGGAGGGGAAAATTCAAACCAGAAGTAGCTGGAAGGAGATCAAGATCGAGATCAAGGGAAGGGATACCGCTTATCCCTTGGATCCCAAAACTGCCCATTGATAAATCCAAGGAAGATACATGGATGGGCTGTACCGGAGGCAATTGGGAAATTGGCCTTCCTATATATTTAGCTGCAATGCTTGAAACTCTATCAAGCTGTATAAATGAATTTAGACATTTAGAAAAAAGAAAACACAGTTGGTTCCAATGCTAGAACATCATTAAGGCAGGAAGACTTTTCCCAAATAGCTTGTCACCAAATGCAGAGTATGAAGCTAAATAGAAATGAACCATAAAGGAAAAGAAAAAACAGTAAACTGAGAAGAACCTCGTCTTTCAATTGTGCATTCTCCATTCTTAACTTGTGTTCATCAAAATAGGAATCTTCTGTGGCAGGAGGACCTCCGCAAGATGGACAGATAACATTTTTCAGTGCCTCTCTGATGGCTATGTTTTCACATCGGATCTTATCATTCTCTGCTCGAAGAGCAGAATTGTCGGCTCTTTCATGCTGTGCCTAAATTAGTTCCAAGTAACAATAACATGACCTTCTAATTATCTTGAAGTTGTTTCACAGCACGAAAGAGAAGAGCATGGTTCTGATACTATGAGCAGGAAACTTAAAAAGAAAAGCGAAGACAGAAACAGAAAAAGAAAAAGAAAGCAACTTTTCACCTTCATCTGGGTCCTCCTGTTTTGGAACCAAAACTTGATCTGGCGTGGTGACAAACCCAATTCCCTGCTCAACTGTAACCTCTGCTTCTCATCTGGATGTGGGCATTCCTTGAACAGTCTTCATATTCCACCGTAGCATTGAGAACAACCACAAACCGCAAAATGCCCATCAATATTGTAAGCACGTTGTATGCAAACAAACCGAATAACAGTGCTGGTAGAACATAGTCTAAGTGAAGAGAAAAGCAGTGCTTACGAGTCAAGTCTCTGAATTTGGTAAGCAGTGTGGCGATGATAACGTTTCTTCCTCTTTTGTGGGTCGGAGGAGTCATGATCCCCACTACCAGACCCACCACCACTGCTTCCTCCACCATCTCCGAGCCCACCAGCCCCAACGCTAGCGTACTCCATTACCAAGGAGGAGAAGAAATATATTAAGCAGTAACAGGCTCAAATAACCAGGACTTACGCCTCCATTTCAACACAACACTATTAAGTATAAAGCACAAAGATTGGAGCTTGATAGTTTGGGTTGTGGGATTGACGCGTTGGTTTTGAAGGCTAAAGAGGGGACATATCATAGGGAGTGAAACGGCTAAAATGTCAAAGAATTTGGCATGATTGAAGAGAGTCAGTTAAGGAGATTATAGAGAGAGAAGTTTCAAATCATGGGCTCTAATCAACTCTCTCCAAAAATAAAAAATAAAAGAACCAGACCACCCCACTTCATATCAGCATCTCTCCGCCTCATCCTCCGCTCTTCCACCTCAGTCACACTACCAAAAAAAAGAAGGAATGCAACTGCTCCTACTGGCTAAGTTAGTCTACATGTTAAGCCTGTGAAGCAGTTGTTTAGGACTAACACAATGTGTAACCAAAGATGGCATTTTTATTTGAAGCAATTGTATCCTTAACTCTCCCCTTCTCTCCATGTTACGTATACATAGAGAGAAAGAGAGAGAATACGAAAACGAATCACTACATTCGAGGGATGGATGGCCGTGGGTTTTCTCTCTATCTAAATTAAATTCTGAAGAGTAAAGACGACCTCCCTCCCTGTCCCTCTCTCTCTCTAGAAGTAAAGAGCAGTGGAGTTAGTGTGGTACTATGCAACAGAAACAAAAGGCGCTGAGGTCCAGACTGTGTGTGTGTATGCACAGACAGAGCTCTTAATTACTTTTAAAACAGCATAGCACAGCATCACCAGACCTCCATTTCATTTTTCTTCTATAACTCCCTATACTTCCCAGTAACTGCGTTCTTTCGCCTTTCTTTTCATCTTTCTACTTATTGTAATGGAGTTTGAGGTCCATACTCCACAGTCCCTCGCCTTCTTTACTTTACTTGTTTAGTTGTTTTAGGACACAACACAACTCCAATGCGCTCCCAAAAGTCAAAGTCGATTCCTTTTGTGACGAGTGGTGACTGAGGCCGCATTTCGCTCCTTCAACTCGTTCATGTCAGAGCCCCCCCTTACCCCACCCACCGCTTCCAAATTTTCCAACGCAGCAAGATTAATTTATGGTCTATAGTTAGGGTCGTTTGCAAAATTTTATATGCATACAAAATAAAGGCTTCAATTAAAATTTTAATAGTATATTTTTATTATTAAAATTTAATATTAATAAATAATTAATTTAATCAATAAGTTCATATACTCAACAAAATATTAAATGATCATAACAGTAATAAAAATAATATCGATAACAATAAAATATATATAGTAACAACCAAACAGTCGTATCATATTACAAAACATTAAGAGAATTTCACTTATGAACATAAAAACAATTTTTTACATTTTTAAAAGTAAAATCATTAATAATCATATCAAAATTAATATTATCTAACATATTCTTTTCGATACATAAAATAGCTCAAACTAGTCAACCTTTTGTGTGACATAAATGACTTCAAGCATATTTTTAATAATTTTAACTTTAAAAAGCTTTTTTTAACTGATGCTACAGTCACAAGTATAGTTAATAGAATTCAATAAGCAATTGAAGTATTTGGATAACAATATACAAGTTTAACAAATTTAAGAATTCAACTAATGACATTAACTCATTTGACAAAGTCATTTGCAACACTTTTAATTTAGAAAATTGATCACCTAAATCCACATCCAACATATTATTATGAGAAAAAGTAGTTATAAAATTAGTGCAACATTCTCTTAGTTCATTACCATCTAAGGAATTCAACTTCTTTGAATCATATAAGAATCTACAATATTTTCAAATGTCATTAATTATTCAAATATATTCTTTAAGGAAGCGATTTTCATATCCACAACAACTAGAAAGTACCTAACTATAAAGAAATCCACAGTTGATTGTATTTCTCCATCATGATCATTTTCATCAAATTGTCTTTTCTTAATAATACAACGTCTAGTTTAAAATATAAGCTCTATATTCATCTTATATGCAAGGTTTTTAGCAATATTCATACAAGGCAAACTCTTCATTTCTATATTTATCAAAAAATACCATTACAGCTTCCAATTGCTCTATTGTAACATAAATGCACATAGATTTATATTGCAACTCATGTTAATTGTGAATAAAATATTATGGCAAATAATCGTACTAGGTAAAAAATCAATCTTTAAGTACACTAACCAAACTTTCTACTTTTTAACTTGGCATCATCACAAGGTTTAGATAATTCCATCAAAGCTAATCTTATTTAAAGAGCTTAAAACACAACAACTTTAACACTTTTTATTCTACTCTCCCAATGAGTGATAGACAATGATTTCATGGTTAAACCCAAAGCATTATCAAGTAAAATCTCCCACCCTTTAGGAGAATTTGAAAATAATGCATATGTACATTGTACAACTTTTAAAAATGAAATAACTTCAACATAAGAATGCACCATATCACTAAGAATAAGATTAAGACTACGACAAGTACATGACATATATAATGCTCTCGGGTTTATTTCAAGTAATTTCTTTTAAACCCCTTGATGTTTGACACCTTTCATTATGGATATTAAGATTAAGAGACTTAAATGAATTCGATAATTCATTGAAAAATCTCAGTCTAAATGTGTCATTTACCTTCAAGAACTCTAAAAACTACTCCTCTATTTTTTTCTTTGATATATTCACACATCGTATTAACAGACTCATTTGTTCTTGATGGCTCAAATATGGGGTACAACCAAGAATAATAGAAAAGTATTTTTCTTTTTAATATTCCTTTTGATAGAACTTTTAATCCTATGGGCCAAAAGAGAAATCAACTCATTTTGAATTTTGTGACCAAGATAATGATTATGAATTTCATGTTTTTGAATGTGTCTAACATAGTCTTCCATTATTACATCAAATCTAGAAATCATCTCAATCAATCCCAAAAATGTTATCATTACTATCTTGGTAAAGTTTTCTCATTAGATCCTTAAAAAGCCAAACTATATTTAGCAAGACATTTCACAACTAAACTATCCTTATCAAAACTTGTCTCCAACATTATTTCTTCTTTAAAATTTCTTATTACAATTCTTTATCAATTGTTTTATTTTTGCTTAATCTTAATTTTAATTCATTCCAACCCTCATGTTAGTCATATACTCAACACTATTCTCATTTCTTTTGAGTCTCTAACTAAGATGCTTCTAATCTTTAAATCCATCATTTGCTAACACACTTTTTCTGCTATTAGATTTGAACAACTTATAAAAAAATAGTATACTTCACCTATATGTTTATAGTGAACCAACCATTTTCTATCACTAATTTAATTTCTCCATACTCAATTTTTTGGAAATAATAAGAATATGAAAATACCAAGAGGTATTGCCTAAAGGAAACACAAGATTTAATTCTCTTATAGGCTCTTTTTTAAGTAAGTTGTCACTTACTTTATTATCTAGATTAACCTAATTTTCTATAATCATAAATATCCAATATGGGGATTAGTTGCTCATTTGCCCTTAAATTATATAAATTGGATGCATTTAATACATGATTATGCTCACTTAAATTACTAACATCCTCATGAATATGAATCTCATCACTAAATTTTCTTTATGTTGTTCAAAATTATCTTTGCCTAATTCCTCAAGATTACCACTAGAGGAGCCTACTCTTTTAATAAATTTATTAATAGCTCCTTTTTGGGATTCTATTAACTGTTCTTCTTGTTTCTTTTTCCCCCCTTTTTCACTTCTAAATAAATGCTTTTTAGGCAATATCATATAAAGAAATTATAACACAATTGGACAAGAAAAAGAATGAAAGAACCTATGTGAAAGTGGAAAAAGGAGACAGGTAAAATAGAACAACAATAGCTCAACCATGTATTACAAAGATACATCAATGTAATTATATATCTGTGACAAAGGAAAAAAAGGAGAAAATTTTAATATCTTATATAAAAATTAAAAAATTAATTTACTATGATATATGCAAAATGAAAGAAAGATAAATTATTAGGATAAATTTTAAATCAAATTATCGTTTTATTTATGTTAAAAAGATACTAACAAGAATTAGTTGATAAAATTACAATTAGGAAGCTTATTGCAAATATATAGAAAAGATATTTGAAGAATAAAACATGAAGATTCAAATTAGATAATAATGGGTGATTAACCTTGTATAGATTGGATTGCATTAGTATAGCATGTCCTATAACATCTATGTAATACTCTTCATCAATATAATTAAATTGTCATAATAATGATAATTTAAAATTTGATGTTTGAAATGAACTTTTGACTTATTTTGTTGTAATATTAGGTTAAGAAGTCATATTATTCTAATATAAAATCTCACATGAGGTAGATAAGATTTAATTAAAATAAATAAAATTGCATGGGTCATTAAAATAACTACATATTATTTAATTAATATTCAATTCAAATTTATATACTTTATTTCTCTTAAACAAAATATTTATTATTTACTATAACAAATATTTGTCAAATTATTTTAAATTAAATTAATTAAAAATGTATACATAATATATAAATTATTAATTATTACATAAATATCTAACACCAAACAATGAATCTCTTAAGTGCTAAAAGAGAGTTGAGTCATTATCTATGGTGGATAAAGATATGATATGCTAATTAATGTATACTTTCTTTTAAGGAAATATCAAATATTACAAAAATGCCATAGAAATTATCCTTTTTTTTCAAATTTTTAGTATATACTTTTAGATAAATTCCCATCCATCTAATTTAATTATTAATGGGACTCACTATAACTTAGTTCATCCAAGATGAGATCTTATCTTACTCAATTAAAAGTTTAAATTTTTTTAAAAAAATTTACTCTCTAGAAATCATTAATCCCTCAGGGTCCTCATCCTAAATAAGTGAGCCCTAGATTTAACTTAGATTCTTTTTTGATAGAGAACATTAATAATAGAATCTTTACACTAAAATATAATGGGGACATTGAAACTTTTTATGAAAGCTGGAGTTTAAATGAAAACTAAAAGATTGAAATTCATATTATATATTAGGATCAAATATTATTATATTAATAAAATATATCATTGTCAATAAAGATGTTAGCATATATTTCTCTAATAAATTGATCTCAAAATTTCCTTTTTTTAGGACTAATATGCATGTGTATATATTTATCATCCTTTATCTTGCTTAAATGTGCATATCTGAAAAATACAAATAAAAAATATAAAAGAGAAATATAAAAAGAACTTGTTCTTTTCTTCTCCTTAATAATATTAAAACAAAATTGTTAAACCAAACTCATTTTTATCTCTATTCGGTAAAGCTTAAAATTCATAATAAGAAACTTAACTACAAATTTTTCCTTTTCAGTTTCCATAAGATAAAATGCCAAGAAACTTTTTGGTATATATAAACATCTTGAAGCATATTTATTCACTATTCAATTTCTACCCCTTTTAATGAATAGAATTATTAACTTCTAAAATTTTAACTCTTTTAATAAATAGATTTAATAACTTTTTAATTTTTAACTCTTTTAATAAGTAGGCCCCTTATGAATCTAGGCCCTGGGCAAGTGCCCTTCCTACCCATGCTTAGGGTTGGCACTATATATATATATATATATATAACATCTCAACATTCAACATGTACCACCCTTCTTTTTGTCATAACATACTACCTACAAGTGCATGCTACCTCCTACGTGTCTTATCGTACATTTTAGAAAATTTCCATATTACATCATTTATTTGTCAATCTGAAAGACCTGTCTCTCGCCTTGCTTCATTATGTAATAGTACTTCCCTCTTAGAAAAAACCTTATCCATAAGGTTTGTTTGTAGAAATCTTTTCTACAATTCAAATAATGACTCTCGAGTAGCTTCCTCACGGGATCCCCCTTCCACTTTACTAGTACTTGTGTTATCAATTTGTTATGTTGTGGGACAATTCTTCGATTGAGTATGAGTTCATGTAGTCTTTCAATTTTAAGGGTTGCCACTGGTTATTCAATGTTTGGTAATGCGTTGTAATACTACATAAAATAAACTAGACCTACTATTATAATAGTGGTGAGTCTAGGTCGATCTCACAAAGAGTGTTCAGTTACCTTTTGAGAAGAAATTAATCGGTGTATAGGTTTAGGGGGTTTTGGTTTAATAAAAAAATAAAATGAAACTAAACTAACAAAAGCAAATTAAAGAAAACATGCAAAAATGATGAAAGTGGTGAATTCGTTAGGGACTCGGTCCTTTGGTTCAATCTCAGCCTACACCTAATTAAACATATTTCATTAAATTGTTGTCTTCATATCTCTATTTGAACTATTGGTCATTGATTAACAACAAGCTCTATTAATCCCGATTTTTCCTTAGATCATAGTTAATTAACCCCAGTTATTAGATAACCTAGGAGATGCTTTCTAGATTTAATCAGGCAACTGCCTCACGAATGAAAAAAACATACCAATCTAAGCAATTATCACACAAACTTAGATTATTTAACCTAGGTTATGTTATCTCTTATGGTTACGAACTATTAGTTGCTACAAATGAAGTTCAACATAACAATTATGGATTACATTGAATATTCTTGCAACGGGTTTGTAATAAAATGATCTAACGAACACATTCAAACTATCTTTTCGTAATACCCAAATCCATACATATAGGATAACATAATCAATTTCTAAAGAGATAAAGAAACAAAAAATACAAGGAAAGAGTTTTTAACCAAGTAGAGGCATCAATATCCCCATTAAATCGACATTGGGAAGCTACCTTTCTATGTGTCTCTCACGGTTGAGTGGTTTGCCCCTTTTTCTCATCTTTCCTGAAGGTCCCTCTCTATTTTTCTCCTAACCAAAACCCTCCAATCTCTCATAAACCTCTCTACCATCACAAGTCTATTTATATTAAAAACTAGGGTTTTGGGCAATATATGTGTGAAAGTTATAGCCATGACATGTTGAATCATAGGCGTGACTAAAGTCACACCCATGCAAGGTAAGTCACAGCTATGACATATTATGTCATGGTCATACATCATTAGTCACGCCCATGACACTTTGTGTCATGGTCATGACTTGCATTCTCATGACTTGACTTTGTTTTCTACAATGTATACTCTTCATTTACATGCATTTTCTTGTCTCCTCTTGCTATAATCCTTCTTCTTCTTATTCCATATAGACAAGTGAGTGTGAATGTTAAAAAGACGGCTGAAAGATTGTGCTTTCAACTCACTTTATCTCTTTTGCTTCTAAATTGTACCTAAAACCAAATATGAACTCAAGTGATTGTCTTAAGCATTTTTGTATCATTAATTATTAAGTGTTATGGAATAAATGTATAATCAATTAAGCACATATCAATGTCCCTCTAGTTGCTACGTCAATTGATTGCCTAGTATTTTGATTTATCCCATTATAAAATGTTTGGATTTGCATCCACAGAGGTAGTCCATGATGTGGGCATTGTCAGAGCATCTGTTTGAATCTCTCCTCTATGTAGTACAATGATTCACCTTCAGTTTGGGAGTACAAAGAGATGTCATTCCTTAGTTTCGCAGTCTTCATAGGAGAAAAATACTTAAGTAAAAAAATTTCCGCCACCTGATCCTAGGTGGTCAGTGACGAATGTGACATAGAGTTTAGCCACTTCTTAACTTTTTCTCTCAAGGAGAAATGAAATAAACGCAATCTGATGGTGTCATCATTCGCTCCATTTATTTTAAAAGTATCGCAAATCTTTAAGAAGTTAGATATGTGGGTGTTAGGATCCTTGTCTCGAAGTCCATCAAATTGGACTAACTGTTGCATTATATGGATGATGCTCTACTTGATCTCAAAGTTGTTTGCCTTCATAGTCAGCCTTAATATGTTAGATTCTGCGTTAGATAAGTCTAGCCTAACATAGTCAAGCATTGTTCATGGTTGGTCTGCCATGTTATGTGATCTCTCACTGTCCACGTGACCTTCCAAGTTCTCTATTCGACGATCTAGCTCAAGCTCTCTAAGGTTAGTTCTACAACAATTCCTTTGTATAGTTCTTTCCATCTCAGGATCCACGTCTAGTAAGTTCTCAATGTCTTTTCAGGTCATAAATTGACCTAGAGTCTAAATCTATAACTAAAGAAATAAACTAATTAATAAAAACAAATTAAATAATGTAAGGTAAAACAAGAATAAAGCAAAACAAACAAACAAAAGTAATCACTAGAGTAATAAAAATAAAATGTTCCTAATATCACCATTCTCGGTAACGATGATAAAAACTTAATCGAACTTTTTCTTGAGTAGTTAATATTTTAATACCACAAGTGCAGGGTGTAATTGTAACTAGTAATGTTAAATACGGGTCTATCCTATAAGGATGGTGGGTAGTAGTAGTTACTGTTCTTCTATTATCTAACCTAAGGATTGATTGTGGTTGAATTAAAGAAACTAAAGTTAAGCAATTAAAATAAACAAGCAACACAATTTAAGCAAAGAATTGGTGGATCACAGAGTTATTATCAGTATCAAATAACTAGTATCTAGGCTTCGAATCCCCCTAAACCCTTAACTGATTGATCTTTTATCCTACAATTGTGTTGTTGATTAATTGAACCGTGGAGGCTCCTAAGATATGTTAGTAACTGACCTTGAGTCTACTAACAACTAATCCAAAGGTTTTTAACCGAATTACTCAGGTTAAATTTTATAGGATTACATTACCGTATTATAAATCCCTTTATTATGTTTGACCCTAATTCAAAAGATTTATATCATCTGATCTCTAGGGTTGCAATCAACTCTTTCCAATTATCGTAGATCTATTCAAACTTGGGATGTCTCAATCGCTATGTATGAAATCAGAATAAAGTCTGATAAATCACATTAATAGACAATAATAAAATAGATAACTGAATTACAATAATCAAACAACGCAATTGCATTCACAAAATAGTCAAAAAAATGTTTTGGTATCAAATAAGGTTCATCTAGCCTAAATACTAATAGAAAAATTAGTTATACATTGGGGAACACAAAGTCAGATACTTGTATATGGAAAATAGATTAGAAAACAATGGAATCACAATTCTACATCTCCTTGATAGTTCTTTATTAAGTATTCTGATGATGTAGACATCCGATCTTGCGTTCTAATGGATCTGTTGATAAAAACTCTGTGTCTCTTGCTCCTCAAGCTCTAAATCACCTTTAGAATTGCCTATGCACTCTTCAGAATGATGCCTGCGACTTCTTTTCTTCATTTGCCTTTGAAATGTCACTTTTATATGGAATTTCAGGTTTTGGTTAATGCATGGTCTTTTGCATAGGCGTACATCATACCGTGGATAATCATAATTCACTAGATATTGCAAAAGTGCATAGTCAAAGGAAAGTAAATGGGCAGATGCAGTGTCATGCATTCCTTCATATTTTTAATTCTTTGTTTTATGTTGTGTTTCCATCCGAATTCTTCTCTTTTAAGTCCATGAAGGCAAGTATCACCTGTATACATACTTTAGATTAATTAAGTACCAAATGTATACCAATTGTATAAATATTAAGTAAAATGCATCAAATATGGGCGCAAAAGTATAGTTAATTATGCATCTATTAAAAAGAGATTTGGACAATATAATTATTCTATATTCCCTAGGTCTATCACTACACACACACACACACACACACACACACACACACACACACACACACACACTCACTTCATTTTAACATCTTGACATTCGACATGTACCTCCCTTTCTTTTTGTCCTTACATACAACTTATGAGTGCATGTTGCCTCCTGCACATCTCGTTGTACATCCCAAAAATTCTCCATACAACATTGTTTATTTGCCAACCTATAAGACTTGTCTCCTGCCTTGCTTTGTTTTGTAACATAGCTCAGAAGCTAACATGAGAGATGAGCATCTGTGTACATGATTGCATCAATAATATATGGTGGATTGGAACTCTGTATCCTAAAATTTCTAAAGTCATGCATTTAATTATATGAGTAAACACTAATCTATTATACAACGTATGAATAATTATTAAGTTAACTACTAAGATATGAATATTGAAACAATAGTTTTATTAGGCTAGAAAAACAATATATCTAATGAAAGAAGACATATAATTTCTTGGTAAGAATTAAATATGAAGTTTTATTATAAGAAATTATTTAATTTAGTGATTTTTATAGCAAATATACTCTTTCATGCTAATAAATTATTTATGATAATTTACTATAGACAAGGCAAGAAGGGCACTTGCTTAGGGCCTAGATTCATAAGGCCCCACTCATTAAAAGAGATTTATTAAAATTTTAA
>JANIPM010000007.1:12399598-12414224 GCA_027478405.1 Erythroxylum cassinoides
GGGAGTATGTCTACTGCACTGGAGTCAGAGACTAGGGTCGGGATCAGTTCGCGTCTGCATTAGTGTCTTTTTGAGTCGTGTGTAAATTAGTATTTTTCGGTAATTTTCTACTGAATTGGACTGTTATTGTATAGGGCCCCAATTGATAACTGCATGATTGAAATGTGATTACTGAACTTATGTTTTGATTTAAATGTTGTAAAATTGCATACTGAGTTTTGTATCGTTTTGAGTGCGTAGCCTACCAATCTCGTGTGTCACGGATTCGGATATCACCCACGATATCGGGTTCGGGTCCTACAGGGTTGGGATGCTACACAAACTCAACTTCAAGATTAAGGTGAAGTTAAGATGATCTTCTCATCATAGAGACAACAACATAAAGGATAACATGTAGCTCCCTTAATGAATAGTTTGGCAAAGGATTTCGTAGGATAACTTGCAAGATTGATGCAGAAATTCAGAGCATAGGCAAAAAATTTCAGTGGAGAGATTGAAAACAAAGTGAAGTCTGTAGAAACTTCCTTACAAGATATAACACCTAAGCTACTATGTGTCTCATTTATGCATTGACACATATTTCTAATGCATGACTCACATTTGTCCTCCATTTATGCTACCAATTGCACCACTTTCATTAGGCCACTTATCAACTTATTGACAATGTCATTTGTCACATTTGTGTCAACCCATTTGCCACTCAATTTTAGTCTTTTTCATACATCAATTTTTTTTACCACTTAGCATTTTTTAAGACCGTAAGTACATTTAATCTCAATTTATTATTTGAAACCCAAATATACCAAAGTTTAAGACATATCAAATCACAATTAACACTATGTT
This sequence comes from Erythroxylum cassinoides, assembly GCA_027478405.1. Classification (NCBI taxonomy): domain Eukaryota; kingdom Viridiplantae; phylum Streptophyta; class Magnoliopsida; order Malpighiales; family Erythroxylaceae; genus Erythroxylum; species Erythroxylum cassinoides. The sequence goes on from JANIPM010000007.1 coordinate 12,400,442, forward strand.
CACTTAATTTCTTTAATATCCCGAAATAAGTCAACTGAGTGCATATGCTATCTTTCTAACGTGTACATAAATTAATTCAGTCTATGAAAATTAATGTTATGCAAGTATTTGCAATACTGAATCTAGAATTGAACCTCAAGCATGTACCGAAAAGTAGGATATCACAGATCAGTTATTTACAGTTATGACCAAGAATTCGCAGGAAAATAAAGACAAACGACTAGAAGACCAAAAACAACATTGAGATCAGATGCTTTGCAATCGGTTCCTCGGCCAACACTGTCTCCTCATCCAGTCTCCCTTCACCTTCACCATCTGTTGTAACAAACGTAGTTCCTTGAAACCAAAGGTTGGTCCTTCTATATTCACTACTGTTGATTCTCAGTCTAAGCAGGTGATGATGGAAACGGAGAGAAGCCCCAGTCAAAGTGAGAGTGAGTTGTTCCAATTCCTGACCCAGAAACGCTATACTCCTCCTTCATGGGCAAACCATCTGAATCCAATCCCTTCTGACGTTTTCTCGCTTGCCCATCTTCCCACTCCTATTCATAAGTGGAACCTTCCTAACTTGCCTCAGGGCACCGAGGTTTGGCTCAAGGTGAATTCATCATCAATCTAAATCTTCGTTAAAATTTCTTTTTTAAATTCAAACTAAAAAATATGTGCTCTTTGGGTTTTGTTCAGCGTGACGACTTATCGGGCATGCAATTGAGTGGTAACAAAGTTAGGAAGTTGGAGTTTTTATTAGCGGAAGCAGTGGCAGAGGGTGCCGACTGTATCATAACAATAGGAGGCATTCAGAGCAATCACTGCCGTGCTACTGCTGTTGCCGCCAAGTATCTTAATCTCGACTCTTATCTTATTCTTCGCACCTCTAAGGTTCATTAGCAGTCCTTTTTAGTTTTGTGCCACAAGAATGTTGTCAAATATGGTTGCGTTATAAATTTTTATTGTCATTTTGAAACGTCGATGCAGGTGCTTGTGGATCAAGATCCTGGATTGACAGGCAACCTTCTTGTTGAGCGATTAGTTGGAGCGCATGTTCAACTTATTTCAAAAGAAGAATATGCGCAAGTTGGTAGCGTGGTCTGTATTTATGCCTTTAATAAATAAGGTTTTTCAATTGCGAGATTATTGTGATTTTTGTTTCCTTTGGCATAGTCATTAATTTATGTTTAATTGCTTCACTATGAAATGCTCGTTATTGGCCACTCAAAGCATCATATGTAATATGGTTCATTATAAATTGTTGATGCCTACAATCCATTTTCTAAAATTATTATAACTCTTTTTAAAAATTATTTGTTTGTGCTGTCATAGTATTAACCACTCTTATTGCTTATAGCTGATGCATTGCTTATTTGCTTTCTAGGAGTTAGGTTTTCTGCAAAGGTTGGATGACCCTTCCTTGTAGAATTACCCTTCTAGGAGTTAATCATAAAAGCAATAGCTCAGTTTGTTAAGAAACCATTATGTAGCTGAGCTAGATCATTTTACTGTGCATAGCAAGGGTGTCAATTCATTTCTCGCTTTTAATGTCATTTTTGGTTAGCTGAAACAGTGGATTTGGTTTCAAATACTGTGCATGTTTTCCAAAGAGTAGTGTCAGTTTATTGCACCTCAAATAAGGTCTGTCAATATTCTTTTCCTTTTATTTGGTTTTGATACCAGGTTCTTACAAATATCTTGAAAGAAAAATTGCAAAGGGAAGGGAGAAAGCCATATGTTATTCCTGTTGGTGGATCGAACGCCTTAGGAACATGGTGAGTTGTTTACTAATGCTGGCCTTCTTTTGGAATGCTATCATAGCTTGCATCAACTTGTGCAACTATTGAGCTTTCTTAACTATTTTCATCATTATTATACACCTTATAAGTTTTCTTTGTGTCATTAGGCCCTTCTTCATTTACTTCATTAGTGTATTAGATAGCAATCTCAAGCTCTTCTGCATTTAGTAGTTGGTAATGATAGAATTACAGTGGTAATTTAACAGTTGGGGTTCTGTCTTTCTTGGACTTGTTGCTTTTTCCTGTTTCTCTTTCCTTCAGTATATCCATTTTCCCTCTTCATCCACTTTCAGTTAGAATGTGAGGGTAAGGAGTAGCAGTGGTAGGTAGTAATTAGATGTAGGGTAGACTAAATCCATTTTGTGGAATCTTGTTCAAAATGAAGGTGTTAACTCAATCAGTAGCATCTTTTCCTGCCGTTATGATGCATGAGAGATGACAAGAGAAATGCAATTTGTTGAGTATCCAACAGTGACATATTAGGTATCCATCACCTTATTTATTATATTTTTGTCCAATTTCCATGATGAGCTTTTGCTTTTTGCATGTACTTGGAGGGTAGGGAGGAGGAGTTGGGTTTTGGTAAGGGAATTGTTCCACTTGGATGGTTGAAGAGTGAAACAAATAGTACATTTTGAGTTATGTCTTTGACTAAGTGTTGAATGCAGTGAGATTTTACCTTCCTCTCAATGATTTTCATAGTTCTTTCTAGCCATTTCTTCATTTCCTCATTTTCTTGTAATATAGAGGTAGTCTTTTCCGTTTATAATATCTTGCAATGAAATTTGTATTGAATCATTTTCTCTTATTGTTCCTTTTTGCCCCCTTACTATTCAAAGTTATGTGGGATAAACATAACTGAATGTCTATTAATGTTGTTAAAAAGAAAATCTAGAGAATTTTAGGTGTAGCATTTCATGGACTATAATTGATTTTTTTTTAAGAAAATCCATACTTCCATTGCATTTGCCTTTCATTTTCTTTTGTATCTTACTGATGTATTAATACTTGGTGCTTGGTGATCTCTTACTTCCATGCTGTTTTGCTTGGTGATCTCTTACTTCAATTCTGTTTTGTATCTATCTCTTTCCTTTGTTTTACTTTTTTACTATCAATAATGCTTGTACAACCTGGCTCCCGACATCTTCAGTACAAAAAAGACAAAAAAATCTTGTCTTTTGTGTTTCAGTAGCTTATAGGGTTCATTGTATTAAATATAAATTCTTTTTTGATGCAATGGATGTATGCATGATGACATTTTTTGTGCACATCATATTAACTATTCAGCTTTTTCTTTGGATTGTATTTAGCTATTATAAGTTTTATGTATTGCACAGTGATGATATTGTTTCATTTTGAAATATTTCATTCAGGGGCTACATTAAAGCAATAAGTGAAATTGAGCAGCAACTTAAGTCTTGTCCTGGTGGATTAAAATTTGATGATATTGTTGTCGCTTGTGGAAGGTTCTTCTCTACTCTGCCTAATTTTCTATGCTATGCCTTCTCTTTTCCCTACTATTTCTTTTTGCTTCTAACCCACTTTTCACTTGCTTTTGATAGCTGATGGAGTGTATTTTCACTTTTCAGTTGATTAAATGAAAGTTACTTCAACTTGAACTTCACAAGAAATGGAATATGAATACTTTGGTTGTACAGGCAGGGTTTGTCAATCGTGTCTATTGGAAACTAAAGATATGTTACAAAATGCATAGAAGTTCTTGTAGTTCAATCAAGTGCATTATGTGAGAGAGCTGTGAAATTTCTCTATTGAAACCTGGATGTCCTGTGATTGTAGTAGTCCCAGTGGCATGTTTGGCAGTTGGCAACCTAATTTAGTTTTTGATTTCTGGTCTGAACCCATCCTGTGAATTCCTAGATGATAGGTAAAAGGCTTAGCATAGACATACATGCATCAGCACGCTTCATAAGGTTTTACCTGATTATCTTCTTGTTCTTGTAGCAAACTTCACAAAATATGCAATGTTCTATGTACTATTTCTTGTTAAAATCGTGACATATGTGTTTTTGCTTAGGACATAGTCACGGGATGACTCATAGGAAAATTCTTTTTCCCTTTATTGGAGTTTTTCCTCTTTCTAGACCTTATAGTTGCTGCTGAGAAATCTCGCCCCCTGACAAGCTCTTTGCCAACGATTTTAAGATGAATTCTGACCCTTTCTTATTCCTCCTCTCTCTTTTAATGTAGGCTGAATACATATAGTTTTTTGGAAGTAAAAGAGAATGGGCATTTGGTAACTTATTCTCCTACTAAAAGTAGACTTTTGAAAATCCTTAATAAGATAACTACTGTCTAAATAAGATAAGTACTGCAGAAAGAATCCAATTAATTGATAAACTTCCTAACTACCACCCCTATCAACTCTTAATTGATCTACTTGTATATTTCCTCCCTATGAATGCATCTCGCATATCATTACCCCCCCTAGACAAGGTTGGTCCTCAAGCTCAAACTCGTGATAGGTCTTCTTGAATCTTCAAGAAACTCCTAAGAAGCCTACTCTATTAGCAATCCCTGCCACTGCACTACTAACTCCCATATTTCGCTATTGAGCCTAGCTCATAAAATTGCTTTACCTCCAACAATGAAGGAAGAGGGACCAAAGTTGTTGGATCTCCCTTGTACTCTTTTAGCTGTGAAATAGCACCACATTATGAATTTTACTTCCTGACTACAAGGCCAAATGATAAGCTACCTTGCCAATTTGCTGTGCAATCTAAAATGTCCCGAAATACTGAGCGGCTAATTTTTGAGTGTTACAGATTGAGTATTTATCTGCATTGATTCTACTCTTACAGATTAAGCATTTATCTGCATTGATTCTTTTCTTTATTACAGGGATTATTATCCCTTGATCTTTAGGATTACATTCCGTAATTTAATCTTGTAACGGTGTATATATACCCTTACCTCTATGCAGTGAATATCAAGTAAATGCAATCTTTTAAGTGGTATCAAAGCCAAGTTTGGCTATCTGAAGTTGAGTCTATGTTCTGTCCAGGTGAGCAAAAAAGTCTAGTTTTGTCTTAGTTTTGCCCAGGGAGCAGAACATTGCTTTTTTTTTTTGGGTCACCATTTTCTGGTGATCCCTTGTTCTCACTGCCGGCACCAGTAGGGACGCCCCTTGCTAATGAGCCTATCCTAGAAGTCCGACCTCCTAAAGAGCTGTGTGTGAGTCACATGCACCAGTCACCCCTCTCGCTCTCAATTTGCTGCTCCCTGGGCAATCATTGAAGTGCTGAGCATGGTTGCTTATAGTTCTCAGCTCTTATCAATGAACCATTACCCCTCTTGAAGAGAATGAGCTTTTATTTTGGTCTCAATAACACCAACAAAACTAGAGTTCATAATTGACATATAGTCAAATAATACCTTCTGCTCTTTGGGGTTATTTAAACCCCTCAAGTTCCAAGCTAAAAAGTTCATGGTGTTGAAGAGGAGGCTGGTTTCTTTCTCTTCGACTTTGGTTGTAGGATCTTCAGCAGTCTCCATTGATAACTGATGCTAACTGCAGCTTCTATCAGTTTGCCATCATCATCTAACTTCATAATTTTAATGCTCTCCGGTAAGCCTCTTTCCATATTATCCTCGAAACATATCCTGGCATATCCAATCTTTTTAAGGGTTGGGACTTGCCTGTCTAGGCATATTGGTCTGCCCAAGGTGCTAGCTACTGACTAGGCCCCTCTGTGGACCAATATTCCAGCAACACTCCGTGAAAAGTTGTTCCACAAGGGGATGTTCTTCTTCTCGGTTTTCACCATTTCCATGCTAGTTCTCCACTTCTAGAGCACGAGTGGCTTTCCACGCACGTACCAAGGTCCTGCCTCCAATATTTTCTCCATATTAGCTTCACAATTGAATCTAAAGATGACGACAGTCTTCAATGATCAAAGTGCTTTCAATTCCCAGGTTTTTCCACATTGTAGCAGCCCAGTATTGGACTTGTGGAAACTCTGGACCAAGAAAAATCCCACTAAAAAAGAGGACACTTCTTAGCTCCCTGCTGTAACATTTGAATCGGAGGAAAAACTATCTGTTCACCATTAGCAGCAGTAGGAGGTATATATTTGAGTTTGTCAAATGCTGAGGAATCGCCCACTAGATTGCTCCACGTGAGCTTGTTAAATCGGTGAGGAACATGGGTATACAACTTTTGCATGCATAATCTGGGTCTTTTATCAATGCTTATAGAATTATTTGTTAACATAGGCTGCATTATACTAGTCCAAACATCTATTATTACCTGTAAGATATTCTTTAAAATTTGGAAAATTAACTGTCAATGAACATTTGAAACCAACATATACAGAGTATACCAAACCAAGGACGTGGATTCACTTTTCAGCATGTTCAAACTTATAATTTGATTATTGACAGAAACTACTTTGTCATGGGTAATAAGTATGGACCTTGTTCTGTAACTGTGAAGTACAGCAATAATGTTAACTAAAAAGAGAAAAAATTTACAAGAACCACCGATTCTCAATATTATATATTTCTATTAGTACTGGGTTGCAATAAAAATTATAGAAGATCCTACAGCGCAGGAAGTGATAAGGTGGGTCCTCAAGACCATTGCAGCTGATAATTGGTTGTTGTCCAATTCTCACTAGCTAATAATGAAAGTAATCACCAATTCTTAAACATTGGCTATTACAATTTACCATCTTTGACCAAATCAGGGCCATGGAAGGCTGAAGTAACAAACATTTGGTAAAGCATCTCCAACTGAAATTTTGTGATATGTTTATGCTGTGAAGTATAGGTTAGATAAAAGTTGTTTCCTTTTCCTGGAATTTGATATTAATGTCTTCTATCATGAATTTTGGTGTTAACATTTAATTTGAAAAAACTTGCTTGGACATCGGTCATTGACTTTTTGCAAGTATAATTCAAAAAGTTGGGAAGTGACATTTCAATGTGTGTTGACATCTTTTCTTAAATTTAGACGTCTAATCTGTTATTGTTTTTAGTGGAGGAACAATTGCTGGTCTGTCTTTGGGATCCTACCTTGGAACTTTGAAGGCTAAGGTTTTCCCTCATGTCTATAATTTGTTTATTTCCTGGCCTGTAGGCATCTGGATCTGTTAATCTATTTATGTTTTCCTATGTTATAGGTTCATGCATTCGCTGTTTGTGATGACCCCGATTACTTCTACAATTTTGTTCAAGGCTTGATAGATGGACTCAATGCTGGAGTTAGCTCTCGTGATATAGTGGACATTCACAATGTTAGTTCTTCTTCACGTTATATTCCCATTTTTTTTGCTTTTCCTTTGTTTACTTCCTCTTAACCAGCTGTAACATTCAATAAGTTTGTTACATTGTCTAACGATTTAGGATATGCAAAGATGGTTGATGGAGGCTACTCTTGGTCTCCTTTAGGGGTGTTGGGAGTTGGGGTTTTGAGTGTAGAATTTTGAATACTCTTTTCTGTATCATTTTAGTTCTTGCATTTTCCGTTTCTTTTAGTTATTTTTTTAAATCTGTGCTTTATAGAGATAAAGAGAAAGAGAAATAAGCACTTTTATAGATATGTTGTCTTGTAGGTCACTTGTCTTTGTTAACCTTATTTTTGAAGTGGTACATACCATGAAATTGAAAATCTCCTGTTTACCATGCTATTGAATGTTGCTAAGCTTGCCTGTCTTATTATGCATTTCATGCACTAATCGTCTGTAAATGTTTTAGCATGGACTAATATATCACGACTTATGCATTTCATGGAGTAATTCTCCAAAAATGTTTTGACATTAATTATTTTAACACAACTTAAGTGTAACTTGTTTCATCTCGTGAAACAATATATTTTCTCATCTAATCACATTCTTGGAGTTTACTAAATTGATATTTTCAGCAAAGAACTGAGAGACCTGAAAATTTGCAGTTTTCATTGTGTGTTTCTTCTTACAGGCTAAAGGTTTGGGCTATGCAATTAATACCTCTGAGGAGCTGAAATTTGTCAAGGAAGTTGCTACAGCAACCGGTGTCATTCTTGACCCAGTTTACAGGTATAGCACTTCTCCTCTGGCTGCAGCTTAGTACGTTTCTTTTGGCAAATCTTTTTTGAATGTTGGTTGAAGTTATGAATATATAGGGATGAAAAGGTGTTGATACCTTCATGGTTCTTTTGTTGATTTTCCATATGGAGTGAGACAAACAGAGACGGTCTTTTTTTTTTATCCCCTTTTTGGTATTTATCGCTTTTGTGACATTTGATCTCTATATTATTAAGTGATCTTGAATATCTACAAATAAAAAAAGATTTTTAATGCTGAGGTGATTCATTTTGCAAACAAAATCTAAAATGATGCTGATATGTCGGTTCGAAAAATGTTAAAATTCTATGCAACTGATTTCCATATACATGCATGTTGTAAAATATATTAATGATTATAGTTACTAGTAATCTAATTAAATTTGAATAAGTGCATTTAGGGAAATTTGTGACATTACTTTCTTATGTGAACATCACAGTGGGAAAGCTACTTATGGACTGATGAAGGACATGGTAGAGAACCCGAAGAAGTGGGAGGGCAGAAAAGTCCTCTTCGTTCACACAGGTGGACTCCTTGGTTTGTTCGACAAAGTAGACCAGCTGTCTCCTTTGGTAGAGAACTGGTCGCGCATGGATGTCCATGAATCCATTCCTAGGAACGACGGTACGGGGAAAATGTTTTAGAGAGGCAATCCAGCTCCAGTTGAGTGTCATGTACATGATGGTGTTGGTTTGTTGCAATTATTATATATAACTAGATTCTCGTTATTATATACTGTAAGGGGTGATGATTAACTTAGAATATATTGTAATTTTCATGTTCAAGTTAACTTAGACCTATGTACTCCTGTCCTTCCACTATGCATATGTATCATAGCATTTTAAAGTTTTGTAGTTCTAGAATGGTATATAAGCGGCCTAAATCGTTCCAATTATCATATGAAAACTATATTTTTTGATCATTTCCTACAATGGTCTTGATTCCTAGGACATTAGGCTCCTTAATTATAGAATTTGATTAAGAGTCCAAGAAGTGCACCATTTGCATTTGATATTTTATATGCTTTGATCTTTTATGATGTAGGAGTACATCTATTTAACCTAACTTGATTTTGAGGTTACAAAAAGTTTTTAGATCTATTTGGCTAAGAGGATCTTATTTATGCTTATTGAATGGATTTTCAAGCTACTTTCATCCTTCAGGGTAAAAATCTCTAACCATTTAACTTTGGCTCCAAAATAATTATTAAAAGAACAAGTCCTTAGAATGTTCTTCATTATTCCCTCATTATCTTTGATTAGCTTTTAGGAATGAATAAGTGGTAGCACCAAAAAGTGTGAGGCTATTAAGGACAAATGATATGTGCAGTACACTACTTGCATAGGATAGAAACAAGTTGTTCTATTGATTGATTCTTTTATTAATGGAATCAAAGAATGGATGGCAATCTTGATAAGTCAATCTTTTGTATGAAATTGTAAATCCAAGGTATCTAAATAGTTGTTGTTAATCCCTAACCTAAGATTGTACTTAGTGAGGAGATGAGATCTAGTGAATTAGAAGACATGTATATATAGCTTGTGTTCTTGCTAATTGAAAGTCCAAAGACCCTGCTAAAGAAGCTTAAGGAATCATTATTGTTCTTATGGAACCATTATCAACCCCATAGAGAAGTATAAGACCATCTACAAATAAGATATTGAATATCTCGTACTCTCTTATAGTTGTAATAAAACTTGAAATCGTTCCCTTACTCAGTCTTGTGAGTAATCAATAAAGTGAGGTCCCCAGTGCATATTGTGAACATGTAAAGAGATATAGGGTTTCTTTGTCTCAATCATTTTGCCCCTTTAAAAGTCCTAGTTGCCTCCCCATTGATTAAAATTGCAAACGAGGGAGTACATAGGTAGCTTTCAATCTAGTTGACAAATTGAGTTGGAAATCCAAATGCAACTAATGAATCAAGTATGAATCTTTGACTAACACTTTTATTTTATGAAATAACAAAGCTCAGGCCATTTTTATTTTATTAATTTTTCTTACTGCTAACTTATTATGTTGAGGTGTAACAATATATAAAGGTTGATGAACAATACACTTTTAAATATATATACAAGAATAACAACCTAGTGAAAGTCTCCTTGATCACAGAGTCTGGGGAGATTTAGAAATATGTAAGCTTACTCCTAATTGGTAGACTGTTTTTAATAGACTCATATAAAAAATAAAGAAATAATAATTAAAAATAAAAATATACATAAAAGATAAGGATAATAACAATAATAAAATAAAATATAACATTAGTAATAAAATAAATCATACATAAATATATAACAAGGTTAAGAATAAGAATAAAAGATAAAATAAGTAAATAATACAAAAACAATGAAAGAGACAAGTAAATAAATAAATCAAATAAGTCATTATAAGAAAATATTTCAGCTAAATGAGAAAATATTTAGATCAAATGTTTGGGCTAAGTATAAGACATAAGCCTTGAAGAAAAAAGTTTAAAAGATCTTTGAGAAAGAAAACAACTTCTTTATGTTAGATCCTTTACATTTATCCTATTACGTGAAAGTTTTATGTTAAGGGTCACATGCTTAGTAAGTTCTAGCATAATTATATCTTTCTTAATCATAACACCCTAGTTCTTCTTATGCCTTCATTTTTTCCTCTTATAGTTTCTAAGCATAATCTTCTCGCATCTTCTTATTAGAATATCAAAGTGTCTTCTCTTAACATGTTCAAACCACCCAAGCCTTGTTTCTTTTAATTTTTCATTAATATTAGCTACCTTTAACTTGTCTCTTGCCATTTCTTGACCTTATCTCTTCTAATAAGGTTGCTCATCTAATAGAGCATCCTCATTTTTACCACCTTAAATTATAAATATGCACCTATTTGATAGGCAACAATCCTCTCCATAGAACATGGCTTACCTAATCGCTAAATAATAGAATTTACCTTTAAGCTTAAGTAGTATGCTCTTTTTGCATAAAACTCCTGATGCAATTCTCCATTTAAAACACCATAATCTGATAGTTGAATTATATCTTAATCGATCTCTCCATCGCTTTGGATGATAAATCCTAGATACTTAAAAGACACTTTCTTTGGTATAACTTCTTAACCAATCTTTTACCTCCATATTGGAAGTCACCCTATAGCTCGAAAAGTTACACTCTAAATACTCAGTCTTATTCTTGCTCAATTTAAACCCTTCACTCTAATGTATCTCTTTAAAGATCTAGCTTGACATTGATGTCCTTTTTTGTCTCATCCTTTAAAACAATATTATCAGGAAATAACATACACCAAGGCACATCCTTTTGGATATTCTTGGTGAGCTCATCCATTACAATTAAAAACAAAAAGGGCCTTAATAAGGAACCTTGGTGTAGCCTAATATTGGTAGAAAAAATGCTCTGTATCTCCACCAATTATCCTTACTTTAGTCTTTACACCTTCGTACATATCCTTAACTTTTTATTACCTCCACATGATTTCCCTAGGTACCTATCACATGCCTTCTCCAAGTCAATAAAAAATATGTATAGGTTAAATTGTCTTTCCGTATAATATTCCATTAATCTTCTAAGGATATGTAGAGCTTTTTTTAAGGACCTTCCTACCATGAACCAAACCTGGTTCTCTGAGGTAGGTACCTCTTTTCTTACTCTTTGCTTAATCATCTTCTCCCATAACTTGATGGTGTGACTAAGTAGTTTGATACCTTTACAACTGTTACAACTTTCGATGTCCCCTTTGTTCTTGTAAATAGGAATTAGTATACTACGTCTCTACTCATTTGAGTTTTTTGTGGATTTAAGGATCATATTAAAAAAACTTGGTTAGCCAAGTAAGACCCTCTTGGCCTAGACTATTTCATACCCTTATAGATATCTTATCAGGTTATATTTCCCTTCCACTTTTCATCTCCCTCAAAGCTCTTTTAATTTCTTCCCTTATAATCTGCCGACAACAAATAATGTTATGATACCTCTCGAACGTGATAAGATCACCTAAAGAGATTTTATCCCCTACATCTTCATTAAAAATGCTATAGAAATATCTTTGTCATCTTCTTATGATGTTAATTTTAGCCATAAACACCCACCTTGCTTCATCTTTTATACAACTAACTTGATCTAAGCCTCTCACTTTCTGCTCCCTATCTTTTACCAACTTAAATATATCATTTTCTCCATCTTTAGTTTCCAATCATTGGTATAATTTCTCTAAGATCTGGTTTTCGATTCTAAAATTATCTTCTTTGCCTCTTTCTTTACTAATTTGTAACTTTCTCTATTAACTACTCTCTACCTCCATAGTGCTAACCAATAAAGTTTTTTAGGCACCCTTTTTTATCTTAACCTTTTATTGTACATCTTTACTATACCACAAAGACTCCATCTTACTATCCTTGAGTCCTTTAGAAATGCCCAAGATCTCTTTAGTTGTATTTCTTAAAAGAGTTGCTACTCTCTCCCACATCTAGTTAACATCTCCTTCCAATTTCCTTTATTCTCCATATATTATCCATATGTTCCATCGTATCCCCTTTTAGATTCCACCATCTGACTTTGCTACACTTCTTACATCTGACTTTGCTACACTTCTTAGTACTTCTCTTCTTCTTACAACCCTTAATTATAAAATTCATAACCAATAATCTATGTTTAATTAACAAGAAAGCATTGGTTATCACCTTACAACCCTTGCAACTAGGACGATCACTCAGCCTTATAAGAAAGTAGTCAATTTGATTTTCTGCAGTTTTGCTATTAAAGTCACCAAGCTATTAAAGTCACCAAGCTCCTATTTTTTCTTTAAAAATAGTTAGTTATCACTAACTTAAACACTACTGTGGTATCTAGTAAAATAGTTGCACCATCATTCTTATCACCATACTCGAAACTCCTATGAATCCATGAATAATGGCTCAAGGTTGCAAGCATATACCACATTGAAAACAACACCTTTCACCACAGTTTTTAAGGATATAATCTTATCATTAGTTCTCTTTACCCCCACAACATGAATTATAAGTCCCTTAATAACCAAGATACCTACCCATTTTGTCGTCACGAAGCTTTACCCCTATCCACTTTGTCTCTTAGATGCATGCCATATGAATTTTATATTTTTCTAAAATCCCCACTAATTTCAAAGACTTCCCTTTAAGGATCTTGATGTTCTAAGAACCTATTTATAATTTGCTAATAAACTCACTGAGGGACTCACAGAAGAACTAGCCCTTATTTTATCATCAAATTTCAAAGCAACCATTTTTATTCTAATGCCCAACACCAGTTGTAGAAGAGAATCTTAACACGAACTTTCTTTCAAAACTTCTCAAAGTGTTTTCCATGATCTATCACGTGTTGTAAAACACAAAAATGTGAAACGTCACTCTGATACCAAATGATAAAGGCAAACACACGCAAGTGGGGAGTTAATTGTGTGTATAAAATTTTTTTGCAAGTTCTTTCAATTCGTATAATAAACAGATCCTAGTTAAACAGTAAGAGCTTATTAGATGGTAAAGTCTTTTTAAATGACAGGAGCTAGTTAGTTAATAGAAGCCTTTTGTGGGATAAGACTCTACCTAAATGAAAGCAGCCTACTAAATAATAAATCATGTTAAAACAATTTAAAAACAGTAGGCTCTTGTTAAAATTGAAAGAAACCTCTTGTAAGTTGAAAATAGAAAGGGCCATTTATAAAGGTGAAGGAGCCTCTTAAAAACAACACACACACACAATATAATGCAGAAATTTAAAAGTTAAAGAGAGAGAAGAAAGACACAGCCAATTTATATTGGTTCGACTTACAACTCAAACCTACGTCTAGCCCCTAAGTATCCAACTTGAGTGTTGCACTATAAAATTCGAGCAAGTGTATCAGGAAGTGGAACATCAAGCATATAGCCCAGTTCCTCAGATCTGAGAACATTTCTCAGATTTCTCA
>JANIPM010000007.1:12669834-12684333 GCA_027478405.1 Erythroxylum cassinoides
ATAATTAACATGTTTCATGGGTCCAGCACCACGCTCTCACGTCCGATGTTGGGCTCCGGCAGCGGGGTCCAACATCCAATGTTGGGTTCCGGAAACAGGATCCAACAGTTATTGGGTTTGATAATTTTGTCTTTTATTATATGACGATGAGCAGTAAAAAATAATGATGATGAATTGTAGAGAAGAAGAAGAAAACGATGAGCAACGAAGAAGTAAGAAAGTGACAAGCAGTATAGAAGAAGAAAAGCAAGTGATAAATAAGAGGAAAAAGAAAGCGAGTGATAAAGATGAAGAAGAAAACAACGAGCAAAGAAGAAGAATGAAAGGACTAGGAGACAAGTGAGGAATGATTTAGGATTTAGGGTAAGGTTTTAAAATTTTTTGTCTTCAAATCTTTTTAATTTTTCAATTTAATCTCGTTACTTACCAATATTAGTTGTATTGCCAATACTAGCTAAAATGACCGGTAATGGCCAGTCCTTTACCCCAATAAATTAAATAAATTTAGAGTACCATTATCCAACTAGTACGGTGTGTTTCGACTAGATAGAATACTGTAAAAACTTTCTCATTTTTATATTGAGTGGAGTGAAATACTTATTTTGTGAAATTGTTAAATCTTGAGATTTCATGAATAAATAGAGATTAGCTAGTTAATATGGAGTCCATGGTTCCTAAGGACTTCTATAGTTATAGATCAAATATTAGAAAAAAATCATGATTAACTTGAATTTGAGGTATTATTTAATGGTCTGTACAAAGTGACAACGTAGCTTAATTGGATCAATCTATTCCTTATGCATTCTTAAATTATGCTCCCAACTATGAAGGATATTGTTGTCTTGATCCTTTTACTAATAAATTTTATATTTCTTGTCCTATTCAATTCCTTAAAACTCAATTTTCTTAAGCCTTTCTCTCCTTTTCCCTCACATCCTCAGTCTCTCTCTTTTTAACTAATTGTACTATCTCCTTCACTACAAATCCTAACATCTCTTCATCACCTATTATTTTAGCTTCAAGATCACTTACTCCTTCAAAATTAACTCTCTTATCATCACCACTATTAAATATACCATTTCCATCACCTTCGTACTCAATGGTCATTCATACTCGTGATCGCACTCATAAACTAACCATATTACTTATAGCACCACCTTCCAATCATCTCATGAACTTAATCTCACTTTTTTTACTCAAGCAAATATATTTGTTCATTTTAGCATCAAGTTATCCTTGATGAGTTCAAAGATTTTCATTACAACAAAACTTGGTTTCTCATCCCTCCTTCTCTTGATGGCATATATTTGGTATAAATGTGTTTTCCAATTATAATATAAACTTGATGGTTATCTTTATAGCTATAGAGTTCCTCTTGTTGCCAAAGGTTACCATTAGTCTCTTGAATTTGACTACACTGATACTTTTAGTTCAATCATTAAATGAACAACTATTTGCATCATTCTTACTCTTGCTCTAACTGACAACTGGTGTATTCATCAGCTTGATGCTAGCAGTGTCTTTCTCTATAAAAATCTTCAAGAACCTTAATTTTCATGCCTTAACCTCCTAGTGTCACTAATTCTTATTGTCTTCACCATGCATGTCATCTTTGTAAGGAATTTTATGGTATCAAATAGGCTCTTAGGATATGGTTTCATAGATTAAGTCAAAAATAGAACAACCTTGATTTTTTCGCTCCAAAGTTGATACCTCTCTTTTTATTCACTCTACTTTTACTTATACCACTTTTTCTTCTTGTTTATATGGATGATATCATGGTTATAAGTTCTTCATAAGACTTTATCTAGACCATTATTCATGACCTCGACACTAACTTTAACATTAAAGACCTTAGCACCTTTTTACTATTTCCTTAGAATTAAGGCTACATCTACACTCATTGGTCTTTTTCTTACACAATCTAAATATACTATTATCAAATCCATCTTAATTCCTCAAAACCTATTTCCAACCCCATAACCCCAATCTTTCCTCTCTTTAGAAACCGAACATCCCTTTTTTTAATCCTAATGAATATCATAGTATTATTAAAGCCTTTCAATATCTCTGGCACACTATATTAGACATTTAATTTGTCATAAACAAAGTTTCTCAATTTTTTCACTCTCATACCATTGTCTACTTCTCTATTGTTAAACAAATTCTATGATACCTTTAATCCATACCTTTATATGGCCTTCATTTAATTAAACTTACTCAATTGACCTTACATATTTAATCTAATGTTGATTGGATCGATTGTATTAATGATCGCTAATCTACCTTTGGCTATTATATTTTCATAGGTCCTGCTCTAATCTCTTGGAATGCTAAAAGCAATCTAATGTTGTCAAGTCTAGCATTAAAGTTGAATATAAAACTATCTCTTATTACTCTCATGGTTTGATGGATCACTTCTCTTTTCGGTGAAATAGATTTATAAGACATCAAGCCTCTCTTGTGGTGTGATAATGTAACATCCCGTTCCCAAACTAAGGGTTAGAACCCTAGATTTCTCTAATTGAGAAAATAGCAATGAGATATTAGAAAAATGCATTTCATGCTCATGTATAATGCTAACATACACACATGTGAATTTGATTATTGTACACATTACAATGAATTGTTCATGCACTCATTTGACATTTTTGGGATATAAATGATTATTTTAATGTGATTATAATGCGAATTATGGATTATATGTCTTAAAATTTGAGTTTGAGTGTATAAGTATGAATTAGAATTTTTGGTGAAATATGAATTTTTTTTGAAATTTAACGGTATTTTTGGACTAGGAAAAATGATGAATAGTAGTATAAATAAGAGTCAAATGATAGTAGGAATTTTGATATGTGACATTAAGATTTAATGACAAGTGTCATTGAAAATTGGTACAAATTTGGGTTAAAAATTGGAAACAAATGGACTAGTAGATTAAAAGACCAAAAGAGGATCATGAGAAAGTGTGGCAAGTGTCACTTGCCACGCCACTTGTTTAAATCACAATTTTTATTAAGTGTGATACATACTTGGTCTTGCACTTGCTAATTACGATACATACTTCTTTCGTCTCCATCTTCTTCACTTTCTTCATCTTTCTCTCCTTTATTCATGACCATCCCAACTCACCCTCATCATGTTGATTTTTGTTCAACTCTTTCACTTTGTTTCTTCAAGATTCATTGTCTTCTCCTTATTGTCACTAAAAGACCCAACCTATTCCACCTTAAAAGGGTGATGGCCATATATGTTGGAGGAGCTAGGGTTTTATGGTGATTGAAGAAGTTTGGGGTAAATCAAGCAACTTATTAATCTTTATGGCTTTGATGAATGAAGCATATTTGATGATAGTTAGAGGTCTAATGTTCATAAAATGAGGATGGGTATATGCTAAAACGTGAATGAGTAATGTGTTGGATTAATGTCTTGCTTTGGGGTTTTGATGGGTAATAGATTATGGAATGATATAATGTTGGATTAATTGAGTAAATGGTGTTTAAAGTGTGTTGGAAAAATGTTAGCTGGAACATTTTCCACTGATTATGCATATGTGATTTAGCCATAACTTATTCTGTAGATATTTAAATGAGATGTTTTTTTATTTAGATTAAATTAGAGACATAAGGCTAAATTTTTCATGAAGACAATGAATTCAAATTCTGTCTTAAGAGTTTCAAATTTTGACCTAAAATTTTGTATTGGGCGCAGTAATTTGATGGATGAATACAAGTGTTTGTGTTCTATTTTGAGAGTATGAAACACCATGAGTGATGAGTTGTTATGTAGATGTTATTAGTTGTGAATTAAAGGTATAATGAAAGTGAAGGTTACCAATATTTTAAGTTATGCTCTTGAACTAAGAAGAATTAAGGTCATAGTTAAAAATGAAATGAAAGTGGAAATGAAGTTGAATATGTGTAGAAAGTTGATAATGTATATGTTCTATTTTAGTGTTCATGATCAATCATGGACTATAAATTATTTATGGATGATATTGAGTTTAATTGGAGATAGAATAATGGAGAAATGATGAGTAATTGAAATAGAAATGATAGACCAAGCATAAGGTAGTGAATGAAGTAAGTAAAGAGTTAGAAATTTGGAAAACTAAGGATACAATTGGATATATGTTGGGGAAAGAAGCATAACATTTTCTGTAGAACTTGGATTGAGTTCATTTAAGTATGGTTTTGAAGAGAACTTCGGGTTCTACAATTCCTATGACAATCCTGAGAAGAGATTTTGACATCTAGAGGTCCATAAATTCAAATTTCTATTAATGACCGGTGAAGGTCCACTTAACGGACATGAATGTCCGCCTAACAGACATTCACTGATCAATTGGTCTTAATTAAGGCTTAAATGGGGCTTGAATTGAACCTAGAATGATGCTTGAATCAAGTGAATAATGAGTGATATGTATGAAGTGATAATGGAGGTTATAACTTAGTGATGAATGGATGATATCAAAGTACCAAAGGCATGAGTAGAATGGGAATAAAGATGTTCATATGATATAGTTATGATTCAAAGGAGATGAGTAATATGTATGAAGTGCTTCAATGTGAATGAGAATTGGGTATGATGAGAGCATATATTTTTAGAAAAAGGAATGATGAGAAATTGAGTTATGATACTATAATAACCAAGTGTTCTTGAGGTGTAAGCCTAAGAATAAACTAGACACATACAAAGGATAAGGATTGAATAGTGAACTTTGAATGATCATGTGCAAATGAAGTGTAAACCTAAGTTCAATTAGACATATATGAATTATGAAACGAGAATGAGCATAAGATATGGATTTTGATAATATACCCAAGATTGTCATTGAGCATGCATAACACACATATATGTGTGTGTGTGTGTATGTGTGTGTGTGTGTGTGTGTGTGTGTGTGTGTGTGTGTGTGTGTGTGTGTATACGATTGAATGTTTATGTGATTGTGCAATTAATAATGTGTGTGCAATATGTGTTTTGCATAATGATGATACAGGATAGAACGTTTGCATCCAGATATTTTCGGATCATGGAAGATAATGCTAATCTAAAGCGTATTGTGAGTCGACCTAGATGGCCTTACTTTAAATGATTGCCCTATTTAAATTATGCATTGAATGAATTATATGAATGTGATTGTACTAATTCCAGACATTGAATGTCTGAGGTGTTTGATGCATGAATATCATATTGGAAGTGCTCATTATATGTGAATTTGACACAATAAGTGTTACTCAACTTAAATGTTGAATGTTAGACCAAGGTCCGATGACATGTGTAAAGTGAAATAAAATGACAGATTGATCTTATGTATTGATGCATTTCATTACATGAATGCATGAGAATATAAAGGTTGTTGTGACCGAAGTAGCCATCGAGAAAGAGCTTAAAGCTCAGAAAGTGATTAAGAACAAAAGGCTCGCTATGTACAATGAGCCTTGTATCTCCAATAGATAAGGGACAGTTATTAATAAGCCCGATATCCATAATTGATAAGGGATAGTTACAGTCACTCAGTCACAATAATAATAAAAGAAAGTGAGTCTTATGAGCACTGCATATGCATACGATATGTAAGATTTCAATAGTTTGACTGATTTCTGAATGTGATATATGATTTAAGTGAATATGAAGTGTATGTGACACAATATGTTGAATTTATGAAGTGATGTGCATTTTGCAATTATATGAATTGACGTGTTATGTGTTTGAGTGAGCCATCGAGGATGGTGTACTCACTGAGTTCACAAAATTCAACCCAAAATTTGCAATATTTTTTAGGCTTAGAGAAGATCTCTAGTTAGACAAATTGGAGTTAAGCCACTACATTCTAGTAAGAGATAGATGTCAGGATCAGTTTGCGTCTACATTTGTATTTCTTTATTTTTGTATCGAAATTTGTATTCACAAGTATTTTACAATGTGTATGTAAATGATTTTGTAATGTAATGACTTCATGACTAAAATGTTTTGTATCTTAAATGGGCCTACGTGACTAGTGAAATTCTGATGAGTTGTGTAATGGTTGTAACATTATGATTGAAAATGTTTACGAATAAAATGGGTCTAAATTTCCATTATTTATTTTATGTATATGAGTGTGACATTTTCTGAAAAAAATTTAATGAATTTCTATCGATTGATTGTTCTAGCATGCCACCCTAGTATAGTATGTTCTTGAATACTGTCAGTATGTTCGGGAATATGGCCTATGAGAGTGGCGTGCCATAATTTGGTATCAAAGCCCAGATTTAGTATCTTACATGGGCATTTTTCAAAATATGTGTCAAGTTACACGCATTTTAGACATCTCATAGCAGGAAGTAGCAACTGATCCCCAGTCTAAGTCGCATTTACATGAATCATGTGCACGAACATTTGTTAAGAGTTTAAGCTAAAAGAAATAGTGAGAAGAATGATGATCTGTCAGAATGTGAGAAAAGAAAGTTTGTGGATATTTAGAAATGAGAAATAGTATATGGTTATATATGATAGTTAATGATTCAACGCAATTGTATTGGTGATGTATTATTGAATATGACATCAATATTGTACTATGGTGATATATCCTTGAATGTGATATAGACGTGAATGCATTGTCGTGGATTGAATGAGAAAAATAGAGATATAAGTATAAATGATGAGATTAAAGTATACAAGCATAATGGTATGAAAACAAAAATGTATTATGACCTTAAGAAGATGAACTTAGAACTGAAATGGTTGTTGATTAATGTGACAAGAGTTATGATCCACCATAAGAATATGTTAGTGGAATTGAGATCAGAATTCTAGGATAATTATACGTCTTTAATTTTGAATTGATTGTGAACATACGTATGTATGATGATATAATGGTAATTTGAAGGTGAGATAATGATAGTGATATATGTAAAAGTTGTCAAGGATAAGTTTTGTGAGCACATATCTAATGATGGGATCACCATGGCAAATGAGAATATTGAGCACATATGTATTATATGTGTGGAGATGATAAAGGAAGCAATCTATGACTTATTAAATATTTGTTAGTCATAGTTCCCACAGTTCAAAGTCTAAGATGAATTAGAGTAACACATGAAAGTGCTTATAATGATCAATTGGGGATAGATTGTGTAACACCTCACTCTCGTGAGACCCGGACCCGACGTCGGTGGTGATATCCGAGTCCGTGCCCTGCGAGGGTGACGTGCTACATCACTCAGTCAAATCTCAGTATAAAATTTTTTGAAACAAACATACACTAACAGTATACAATTTGCAGAAAACCAATTACATAACATAATCAGTAGATACAAAGACCACGAGGGTCCTCTGATAAATACATCATAATAAGCTACAAAGATTAACTCTCTTTGACAGACGCAACTAATCCTGACTTTAGCTATCACTCTCAAGAGATCCCTATACACCCGTTACCTAACGAGATATTCTTCTGAGTCCTGAAAAATAATTACAAATTTTGGGGGAGTTTTGTGAACTCAATGAGTGACCATCATCGATGGTCCGCTCAATCATTTCAACAGTAATATCAATATATATATAGCATATTTTCCCACTGTTGCCTATTTGATCACAGTTCAAATTCCACATACATTTAAACTTTATTTCAATCAACACTATCACAAGACTGCACATTCACACATTTACGGAAATCCACATGCATAATTCACTCATTTTCCATCTATTAGCATTTTGCTGTGACCGAGTGCCTAACTGTCCTATTTAAGAGCTCATTAATATATGTCCTTTATCCGATAGAGGATACAGGGCTCAATAATACATTGAGCCTAAGGCTCTAAATCACTCATGAGCTCACAGCTCATTTTCACACGTTGAGCTGAAAGCTTTGATCGGTGGCAACTCTGGTCAACAGCCATCCTATATCAAGCAACACTAGGCATATCACAATTTGTCATCAATTCCACAATCAGAATAACCCATGACGGTTTTCTCATCCATATATGGAATTTTGCTAGGCATTCAATCAAATATATCGAATCAAAATATAGCATGTAGCACTTTCTCAATTTAATACAGTGTTGTGGCCGAGTGCCTAACTGTCCCATTTAAGGGCACATTAATCGTTGAGCCATAGGCTCTGTAACTGTCCCATTAAGGGCTCATTGATCGTTGAGCTAAAAGCTCTGCTCGGTGGCTGCTCTGGTCACAACTATCAATTTCTGTTCATGCATTCATATACAAATTTCATTTACCACAATTCATCACTTTATTAAGCACTTATTCATACTACACACTCAATTTGCCTATGAATGCCACAATCACATTATAAAGCACAGTTAATCACATGTATCCTATTCAATTATATCATAGGCAAGTAGTTCACACTTCATGTACCCATAGCACTTCTATATTACATCACTCCAATACTCCGGACCTTCTGTCCGGAGTTCACAATCAACATTGTCCCACCATTACACTCCAGAGAATTTTAATCACTGAATTATAACACTTAATAAATTGAGAACCGTCTAGGTCACTCACCTGACTTCTGCACTAATGCTTGGAAGTCCCGGCAACGTTGGTGGGCTGATGTTCCAACTATGCCTCTATCACAATTCAAAACACATATATTTAACACATCGCCCAATTCAGCAATAATGCACATGTAACAATTTAAAGATATGGACTATGCACTTTCGTGACATTCCCGGCACTATCACTTAAATTCCCGTCACTATGATTCCTCATTATCAAAAACTCACAAGAACCTAGGATCATGTAATTTTTTTCATAAGAATCTCAAAGTTATTCTCCAAAAGGATACAAACTATCTTTATGTCGAAAACATATTTTACATAAAAATTTCATCCAAAATTGAGAACTTTAAAAGGCTGTCTCAACACTCCCCTCTTTCATAAACGTATAGACCTTTGTCTCTAGTTCATAACAAATCAAAAATTATCACATTTGGATCTCGGTATAAAAATTTATAGCTTAAAAACCAAAACATATTTGTCTCGGAACAGTAGCTCGTCGCGGCAAAATCCAAACGCTCGTCGCGGTGAGGAAGCAAGTACGCGCCCCGGCGTGCCTACGTCGCGACGTGCACTGTGGCGTGCACCCTCGCCCGCATCGCGACGTGCACACTCACCTGCGCCGAGGCGTGCACGTCTGCACGCACCGCGGCGTGCGCATGAGCACGTCGCGACGTACTAGCTCTGAAAGCTTTCCAAAACTTGATTTTTGAACCATTTCAATCAAATTCTTCATCTTTCAAAACCCAACTCATCTTAATCCCAAAATAACACTCATAAAACATTCTCCCACTCATTTCAAACCCATATCATTTACAAATCATCAAAATTCATCCCATAATCGAAAACCTTAAACCAAACCTATACAAACTTATTCTATCACTTTTAACTCTTAACCCTTGAATCATTTAACAAATCAAGGCGAAAGAGGCTTAAACTTACTTGATTTAACTTTCAAAAACCTTAAATTCTTCATGGATTTGCCAAAAACCATTTCTTCTTCTCTTCTTCTTCTTCTTCTTCTTCGACGGTTCCTCTTCCTCTTTTCTAATTCAAAGCTCTAATTCCTTCTTTTTATACCCTTTCTAAATGTGAAAAGTCCATTTTGCCCTTTCCTTTTTTACCTTAAGCCTTGTAAACTTAAGTATCTTGCCCAATTTGCCCTTTTACAAATTCTTATAATTTCACTACTTCAATTCAGAAATTCAGACTCTTAGGGACTGAATTGAGATTTAATTTTCTCAGAATCACTCACTTTCATACCTATCAATTTCCTATTCAATCAATTCATTCACTTTGATTTTCATAAATCTTTCAAAATTTCAATTGCTCAACTAAGACAAAAATTTCTAATTCAGGTCTTTAATTGGAGTGCCAATTTGGACAGTCATTTTCAGTACCGGAAATCTCATCGGTACTCACTTTGCAATTTTTATGCAGAACACAAAAATCACTCCAATTCAATTTCAACACAAAATTCACATTTTTCACTACAATTTCACTTATAGACTCATTTGTCGGGAATTGTCACGGGTGTAAGTACAATCATGTGCATTTGCCAAATTTACCAATCATATCCATATAGAGGCCCATTAATGCATGTATAATACACACTCACCATCCGATCCAAATTTACCATTTTATCCTTCCCATCGGTGATGGGATGTTACAATTCTCCCCTCCTAAAAAGAAATTTTGTCCTCGAAATTCTTTTTGACACTGAATACGGTAGGGGTACTGTTATCACATTCACTCCTTTATTTCTCATTTCATCATTCTATTCGATGTTCCCTTTATAACATAACAATCGCCATTATCAATAGTTTTCTCCGTTCTCTGTTTAGCTATCATACGTAGTCAATTATGACCCTGATGAGTTTCAGAAAATTCAACTCATTAATACCAATTTCAGTCTCACATATATATATCGCATTAAAACAAACTTAACCACAAAATCACTTATAATACAAGTCCCATTTTTGTCATCATTTACTATGGACCACTATATAACATGCTAAGTTTCCTTTATTACCTAGTATCTTATCGAAAACGCATCGGTATTCATACTCTGTCCCATCTCATTCTTTTTCCATATAGACACAATAACCACTTTACTCGGATTTAAAAAGCATTTCACTTACGACTTCACTAGCTAGTGGTATTCCAAATTTGTTTTAACTTTAACTCAGGGTGACCCAACCTTTTCGTTGTCTTACCCAGAAAATGAAAATTTTGCCCTCAGTCACTTTACACTATACATTTTATGCTGAAATATTACCAGGCGTAAATGCCTCATACCTTTATCCAATAGTCCAGATTACAAGGAACTCAAATATATAATCACTCAGATCGACATTCTTATCCGCCAATATCACTTTTGAGGTCCACTTACAAGGGCCTCTCTTTATTAGTAATTCACATGTTTTATGCCATCAAAATCCTCAAATCCACAATTCGAGTTTCCCAAATTCCTTTTTGTAAAACTGATATTACTATTCCATAATTGGTACATTATTCCTTTTTGCCCCACTTTAACTTGTCACTATACCCACTTTATTACTCTTAATCGAGTAACCCAATATCCACATATGTGGTACTTTTCTATTCAAAGTTCTATTTAATTATGTTGATTTACACATTGACTATAGTAGGACAGGTTCCTCTATATAATCCATCAATCTTTTCCAAATTCCCGTTTTTCATTAATCTCTACTAATCTGTCTATCTATACAAAAAATCAAATTTCCAATCCTTCAAAACCCATTACCAGCACAGCATCTTTCAAGACATAAATCCAATTCAACTCGTAAGACTACAATTATCCTTAAGTACACAAAATCAATTTCTATTGCAATAGATTGTGTCTTAATCTCTCGTGGGAATTTGTCATAGACAACACAATCGTGAATTCCTCAAAAATTCTTTTTACTAAACTCGTTAATGCAACCAATATATATTTTGCACACTTTTTCACTATACACTAAGTCTCTCATTGATATCATGATACCTGTTAATGTCGATAAATATAGTCTCAAACTTATTGTGCTCAAAATTAGTCCTCAAAGCTCTTTGAGTGCCTAATTCCTCAATACACTAGCATTTTTCACTTGTTATCCTCCATTTGTCATTGAATTTCCCTTTTTCGCAACAAATTTAAGCAGTTCTTTCAATTTCTCAAAGACTCCACATTGACTTATGCCACTGTTTGTCTATTTTTACCAGTTGGACCCATATTCAATGTATCCTGTATTAGAAAATCCCCCATCAGAAGTACATTTTGTAGTTCACAAACATATTTCCACAATCTATAATGTGGCCCAAATTTTCACCTCGCATTAATAAGAATGTCTCCTCGAATTGCTGAAATCCACTTATATAATTGAATACCTTACATCAACAAAGGATATACACTCCCATCAACCTTTTCTAACTCTTATGTGTGTGTCTTTGCCATAGATATAATTTCAATATTCACTTTTGACTCTCTGATTATTCATTCCAAATTTATTCTATCATTGATCATACATTTCGTATCACAAATAATATAATCAAAATAGCCTCGACAATGAAGCTCATTGTGACATTAAGCAATTTTTTTAGCTCAAATATCCCAGTAGATGCCAAATCCTTACATCTTACTTAGAGATGTGCTAAAGTCAAATCTTCCATTAATCACATTCGCAAATGCTACATATCTCCAATTAACTCTAGATAATAGATTTTTCCTTGTTCCAGCCCATGATTGGGGTTTACCATATAATCATAGTAGAAATCGGTTTTGTGTAGGCTCATATCAGGCCCTACACTTTTTCCTCACATTAACACACGTATTTACGGCGATTCCGCTCCAATTTTTCGGTATTTATCACTTTTCTAACATTTTCCATACTAACCATCATGTATCACTTTTTATCACTAGTAAGATCATGTTCCTCTCATTTCCTCATCCCTGTGTATATTCTCAATCCATTCAGAACTATAACTGCAAAAGTATCAACGGAATGAAATCTCATTTTCACAGACAAAATATTTTGTTGTATCATATCTTTTCTCACATTTCACATCCACGTCTCATTGAATTATTTCTTTTAACTGCCTTGTACACTTTAATCTCACATTTGCCGTCTCTTCCTAACAATTCTTCACTTACGATACAATACATTCCATCATACATAAGTCAACACAAATACAGTAAATCCATATCTGTCTTTTTCTCATTTCCACATATCCTATTTTATCGAACAAACTCATCAGAATCACAATTGCCTAGTCATCACTGAGCTTTTGATCAACCATAGTCATACTTTTATGCTCAATCATACCTGTTACCACTTTTTACCAATACCCCTTTCATGTCCAAATTTAATCTTTCTAGACTATCGCAAATTTCGTTTTCTTTCAACCCAATTATGCACTTTAAGTCTCATTACTCAATCGATATCACTTCTTTCCTAAATCAGCCCATGCCACTATCTTCATATTCATATCACATTCAAGGGTTTTTAACCACAGTACAGTGTGACTATCATTAACAATCTGTAGGACTTCGACCTCTCGGGCCTCGATTCCATAAAAGGGCCTTGGCCTCACGCCCTCACGGTTTCACTTTTCCCATTCCCAATTACCCATAAGCCACATTGACTCATATGCTGATCTATCATTCCTTTTCTCACTCTAAAACACTTAGCCCTAGTTCACGCGTATTACTCATACCCATAGGACTCAGACTAGGGATCAGTTGCCACGGTCTGTTATGACATGTCTTTACTGTATACGATTTGACCTATCTTTCAGAAAATGCCTAAGTAAGTTCGTACTTCTAGGCTCTGATACCACCTAAATGTAGCACCCCACTCCCGTAAGACCCGAACCCGGCATCGATGGTGATATCCGAGTCCATGCCCTGCGAGGGTGGCGTGCTACATCACTCAGTCAAATCTCAGTATAAAAACAAAATTTTAAAATCAAATTACACTAACAGTATACAATTTGCAGAAAACCATTTACATAGCCTAATCCGTAGATACAATGACCACTAGGGTCCTCTGATAAATACATCATAATAAGCTACAAAAATTATCACTCTTCTGCAGACGCAACTGATCCTGACCTCTTCTATCACTCTCAAGCGATCACAATACACCCGTTGCCTAACGGGGTATTCTTCTGAGTCCTGACAAATAATTGCAAATTTTGGGTGAGTTTTGCGAACTCAATGAGTGACCATCATCGATGGTCCGCTCAATCATGTAGCAACAACCATTCATAACCTATATTCACTTTGCTGTCTATATGATCTCATTTTCAATTCACATGCATCTAATTTTAGTTCACAATACATTTTCACAAAATTGCACATTTACAATTTACGGAAAACCACATTCTTATATCCCATTTTTGATACATGCATATTTCACTCACTTTCTATTTATTAACATTTTACTGTGACCGAGTGCCTAAACTGTCCTATTGAAGGGCTCATTAATATCTGTCCCTTATCCAAAGATGGATATAGGGCACATTGCTCGTTGAGCCTGAGGCTCTGAATCATTTATGAGCTCAAAGCTCATTTTCGCACATTGAGCTAAAAGCTCTAGTCGGTGGCCACTCCGGTCACAGCCATTATATTTCAAGCCACAATCAGACACATCACAATTTTTCATAATTTCACAGTTATAAATACCCCATGACTGTTATCACATCAGTATATGGCAATTTGCATTTCATTCAATCAACTATATCAAAACAAAAGCAGCATGTAACACTTTTTCAACTTATTACAGTGTTGTGACCGAGCGCCTGAACTGTCCCTATAAGGGCACATTAATCGTTGAGTCATAAACTCTGAAACTGTCCCATTAAGGGCTCATTAATTGTTGAGCCAGAGGCTCTGAAACTGTCCCATTAAGGGCTCATTAATCGTTGAGCCAGAGGCTCTGAAACTGTCCCATTAAGGGCTCATTAATCGTTGAGCCAGAGGCTCTGAAACTGTCCCATT
>JANIPM010000007.1:12715328-12725979 GCA_027478405.1 Erythroxylum cassinoides
GCACCTTTATCGTGGGTTACGTGTCGGAGCGGCCTACGGGCGTCCCGATGTGTACCCTACGGTGAGGGGGCGCTACACCGGCCCCCCCTTAGAGTTGAGTCTAGCTCCGTCCCTGGCAGGAGGACAAGGCAAGAGATAAAGCGCATCGCAGCAGCTAAATGGTAGGAGATGAAGCGCAACACAGCAACTAGAGGTTAGAGCAAAACGCAATATGCATTTTACGTAGACGTTTCACATAGACAATGTATGTGAAATGCAAAAATTATGCAGACATTGGGTGTGTTTTTCTCAAAGTGCACAGAATACATCAACAAGGGTTAAGAGAGACGTGTACTATAGTTTGGGCTAAACATATTAAATCGTCACATCACATGAATAACAGCATAAGAAGAGAACAAAAGAGAGCTTGCGGCAGAGAATAGCTTAGCGGTGCAATGAAGAAATAACATAGGTGATCTTCGGCTGGGGAAGATTTTGAAGGGGTTGAAACTTTTTCTTAGGAGACCCATAGAAGGCTAAGTTTTCGACATCGGCTCGGAGGCACATCGATGCCGACGACCCGGGTTAAGCATTTTTTCATTATTTTGTTATTTCTTTCTCTCATTAGAAGTTGATTATGTTATCTTCTATGGATTGATTGAGTATTTGAATGATGATTATTTTAATGCTTTATTGAATTGTTTTTTATGAAAACCTATTGCTAGATTCAAATGCAATATGTAATCACTGTATTCCTAATTCATGTGTAGCAACTAATGGTTTCGAATCATTAGAGATAATATAACCTAAGTTAAATAATTCGAGTTTGTGTGATTATTACCTAGATTGGTCTATTTTTCTGATTCGTAAGGCGATTGTCCTAATAAACTTATAGAGCTTATTCTATGTTTCCTAATAGCTACAATTAATTAATAAGCGCTTCGTAATTAGCTAGGACCTAAGGAAAAATAAAGATTAACAGAGCATGTTGTTAATCTATGACTGATAATTGCTAAGAGAGATAAAAGAAAAACAAATCAATGAATTATGGTTAATTAGGGAGTAGGCCAAGATTGAACCAAAGAACCAGATCCTTGCTGAATTCTCCAATTTTATCTTTTTTTGCATATTTTCTTTAATTTGTTTTCATTAGGTTTATTTTATTTTATTGTCTTATTAAATCCAAAAACCCCTATTACCTAAACATCAATCAATTTCATTTCATAAGCTAATCGACTACTCCCTGTGAGATCGACCTAGACTCACCATTACCATAGTAGTAGTCTAGTTATTTTATTTTGACTAGCATTACGACATGCTTATTATTTATGCTTTTGATTTCAATGTGATTATTGATGTGATTACTATTAATATTTCTTTGGAAGTTAATTTTAGGATAATCTGACTCTAATTATATGTTAATTTGATTCAATAGGATATGATGATTTATTATATTAATGGATAGATCAAAATTAATGATACATAGTTGTTGTAAGATTTATAATTTTGATTATGGTTTGCTTGAGGAACAAGCAAAGGCTTAAGTTTGGGGATGTTTGATAGTACATATTTGATCATATTTATACCTCATATTTAATAAATTTTTGTTTGATATTTTATCCTTTTATTGTATATTTGGTACTTAACTAGCTCTAAGTGTATTTATAGGTTCTAATTGCCTTTATGGACCAAAGGAGAAAATTTTGATTGAAAACCTGGCATGAAACAAAGATTTGAAGCAAAGAAGAAATACACAGCCGTGTACCTTATAGCGTAAGTTCTTTAAGCCACGCGTATCATACTATGTATCTCCAAAACCCCTAAAAATTACTATAAAAAGACATGCTTGGAGATGATTCTAGACATGGAGAACATCCAGAAGGGATAATATTGATCGAAAGAAGTGGGAAACATGAAGAAATCATCAAAATCCTATATAATACATGATCAAACCTGTATTTTGCAATAACATTTGATAGGAGATTAAGAGAGATTTAGAATTATGAACTCTTTATTTTCTATTCGTTTTTTTGTTTATTTTTTATTTCATTGTCTATCATGTGTAACTAAACATCATTAGTGTTTAGGTAAGATGAACCCTATGTTTGTGCTATAACATGCATTGATTCTTTTATTTAGTGCAATGGCTTTGATTGATTTAGTATAATTCATTATGTGTTTAATGTATGTTATAATAGATTCGTAATATTAGTTCATAATCTTATTTCATAGCATAGAGATTGAGAAATCTTGGGTATGAATAGATCTAGCATAATTGAAAGGAGTTGATTACAATCCTAAAGATAGGTTGACATAAATCCTCTAAATTAGGGTCAAACATAATAACAGAATTCACAAATTGGTAAAGCAATCTTATACATTTTAACCTAACTAATTCAAATGATAAGCTTAGGATTAGTTGTTAGTAGACTTGAGAGAGCTATTAGTCTATGATAGGAATTTCCATGGTCCAATAGTCAATAAAACAATTGCATAATAAAAGGTTAATTATTTAATAGTTTTAGGGGGATTCATTTCATAGATACTAATTCCTAGTATTGGTTGGTATTGGTTGGTTTCTAAGTGAATTATTTCGCTTTTTTGTTTAATATTGTTGCCTATTTTATTTTAATTGTTAAGTTTTATTTCTTAATTAAAAATCAAAGTCTAATTTGTAGGCTAAATAATAGGAGTAAGGTAATTAGTAATAACTAATGTCTTTGTAAGATCGACCTGTAATTATTGGTACGAGCTACAGTTATACTATGCACTTGCGGTTACTTCATAATTGACTAACTAAGTTTCGGTCAATCGTCAACCCAGCCATTTTTCATGAATTAAATTTTGATATATTTTTCTTTTCTAAGTGGGAGAATATTATAATTTTTCTAGATCGGTTATAACTAATTAGTCATTTCCTTTACAATTTAGTCAAACAATGGTGTATAGATCTTTGATTATGGTTTTAATCCTTTTATAGACTTGATGTTTTGCGCATGTTTATTGGGTTTTATATGGTCATTGTGTAGAGATATTAAGATATTTTAAGTTTTAAACTTTGACTAATTAGAATAAGTCCCTCTTTTCACCTCAGAACTCCATATATCAGTCACTTGTACAAGCATAGTTATTCCTATTTTACAAATATTCTAAAAGGTGATTATACAAGTTTAAGAACAATGATCATATCTTCCAACCAAAATATTCTTCTTATCGTTTTAATATTAATATATCAATTATTAAAATGTATATGATTCAATTGAATGATCCTATAATTATTTTTGCTTGATAGATAATTTTTACATGTAGTATCAAAGCATGTGATTACACCAAAGACTACCCATTTTCATGTAAAATAAGCAATATTTACAGATGGATATAAGGTCAGTTCCTTCCAAATGTTTTCTTTAATTATATGAAAATGAAAAACAAAATATAAGATGTATTTACAACATGTCCCTTTTTTGGATTCTTAAAAGATAAGCTTATAAGGTTCAACGTTTGCATTAAATACGCATTTAATATTTGTTAGGTATCTAAATTGAACTGCACTTAATTACACTTAATAGCTTCGGGAACTGATGATAATGAACGTGTCACCTAAGAAAATTTAGGTAAATGCTCCTTTTGCTCATTTAATAAGGATTCAACTAAAGTTGGCGTTTGGTCACATCCTTTGTCTACAATTTATTTCTTCTTCTACAACCTTTAAAACCAACTTATAACTCTATTTTCAATCTAAAACAATAATCTTTATTCCTCACTTCAATTTCGCTTTTCAATGTAGTTGGGTGGGTCTTGCTAGGCCCAAACCCAGGCTCGAATATAGACAGCTTACTTGCAGATGAAAATCTCCCATGCACAAGTACAGACCTACGTAAAGACCTAAACTTAGCATCTATTCCATATATAAGGTATTGCTCTAACACAAGAGAGGTACGCGATTCAGAAACCCTAATTCTCTTGATTCAATAGCCTCAAAACTCTCCAAAAAGACTAACTTGAACGTCGGAGGGGCTTATCGGAAAACAACCTCCGACGTGTCTTTGTTATTTTGCAGGAAGCTTCAAGCCGAAGTCAATCAACCTCATGGATCCTATCGGCAGTTCACAGCCTCACCAAAATCCGGCAGAACCACAATGCATCTCCGTATTTCTTTGTATCTTACAACTTAAATTACTATCTAAATACACATTTAAGTATACTAAGTGATAAAGTCGTCTTATACAGTCTCACCCATTTTGTGCCAGGAAGTGATCATTTGATTAAAAGAAAAAAAGGAACACAAGATATGATAACAAAAGTGCAAGCTAAGGATTCTAATTAAATGGTTGACAAGGAGGACATGAAAACGAAAACAAATAAGTAGTTGGGGAAACTTTAAGATCTTGATCAAATTAAATTCTCATTTATTGAGAGTTAGGTAAATTAATGAATTGGTCTAGTAAATGGCCATAATTAGCTTCGTGCAGCAACTATAAAGTTTGATAATTTGACAAAAGTGTAGTTGAATGCAGTTATCAAACATTTATAGGACGCAACCACAAATTTTAATTTTGAATACATAGATTGCTACCCCCTCTTTTTAATGATGTGTTGTGCCAGAGTCAGTGGAGAGATGACACAGAACTACTAGTAGTAGTACTTGCTCTAAACCCCACCTAAAGATGGTTCTAAATTGTTTAAATCTACTCGATAGTTGCATGGATACAAGTCGCATTCTCTTATTTATTGTGTTTACATTCATGGCGTTCAATTCTTTGGGAAAACCTGTATATCTGTAGCTTTCTGAATTTAGTTGGTTTTAGCAGAAGAAGTTGGTAAGTTTCAGATGGTATCGTCACTTCCAAGTTCTTATGGCTTGTTTACACTCTTTCCCTGAATTGGCGTGCTTTCAAGCCCGTCATTTATTTTATAGTAAAAGCCTTCATTAAATGCATGCTATTATGTTGCCCCTACGTATAGCTTCCACGCAAGTTGAAGTTCACGGCGTACCAGTAAAAGGTCTTATTGCCCGTGAAAAGCATGCACAAATTTGATGACCTTCCCAGTCACCCTGGACCACCATTGTAAGTGGACTGCAGGCAACGATATCTTCTCAATTAATCACCCTTGTAATATGACAGTTGTGTTTTTCAAGTCACGCTATGGGAAACGTATGGATGACACAAGCTTGAGAATTTCGAGGGTTTTGTAGCAATTTATAGATAGTAAAACCCTTTGATTGGATAATAAAATTGTGGAAAACTACATTATTGATCAATCCACCATTAAACTTATGAACTTTAATTGTAAACTACTTTTAGCTACCATTTCTAACTTGTAAGCCCTAACTTAACTCCTGTCATTTACAAAATCATAGGCATATCATATTGTAGAATCGTCCATCTCAGATTGATATGTTGAGATCAATTCTTGGCTTCTTCACCATCAGCATAGGAACAACTGAATTGCACCTAGGGCATTTTGGGTTATGTTTCATAATCAACACATATGATAGGCAACCAGGGCACCCTGCTGCAACTCGTGAAAAATTTTCCTCGTTTTCCTCTTCTTTGATTGAAGATGAGGATGGACAGTGTGAAGGCAACACTAACGAAGAATTGCGTAGCAATGATCTTTTCCTAATCGGTTCTTTCTCTGCTCTTTCAAGTGCAGATTTTACTCGGTCTAATGTGCATACACTCTGGTAATTGCCCGATGACGATGAAGACGACGATGAAGGTGATACTAACTTAAGCTCCAGGTTGCTGTCATCAAATAGATTCAGTGTGATCTTGGACGGTGATGGTGGGAAGTTTAAATCTTGAAGCTTGGGCACTGTTTCATTAGTCTGGTGCCTATGATCTACGAACGATGGGGCTGAATTTGAGGAATTGCATCTCTGTATGTACACTTTACCTGACTGCAACCAGATAAAACGAAAAAGGAGAAAGGGCAGATCAAATAAACTACACTTATGTTGAGAATAGAATGGACTAAATTCAAGTAGTGACAGATTATTTGGCGTAATCACTGAAGAGCATGAGGGTAATAATAAATGAAAGTGAACAACATGTAAGGAGGATTGGAAGTTGCAGAGCATTAATGAACGATATTAAATATCAAGACAATACTCATCCTTATGACCTCAATTACTGACATGGAAAGAAGTGACATGCAATGAACTCGAAACAACTTTTTCAAGGAATCAACTAAAAATTTTCAATACTTACTGCTGAGTACTCGTACAAAATAAATAAAAAACATTGTTTTGGAAGCTTGGAAATTTAAAGCCATTAAATTGAGAAGCAAAACCGAGGGAAGTCCCCGCAGTTCCAGCTGAGGGTTAAAAATCTCTGAAAGAAGTACAAGAATAAATCTACGCCTATGAGTTATGACTTCCTCTGCCTTCAACCTTCGCAGGAACCAAATGAAAAAACAAAAAGATATCCGTA
This sequence comes from Erythroxylum cassinoides, assembly GCA_027478405.1. Classification (NCBI taxonomy): domain Eukaryota; kingdom Viridiplantae; phylum Streptophyta; class Magnoliopsida; order Malpighiales; family Erythroxylaceae; genus Erythroxylum; species Erythroxylum cassinoides. Next base: position 12,721,745 of record JANIPM010000007.1, read on the forward strand.
CAACCCTACAAACAGAGAAACCATTAAAACTATTTTAAAACAACAGAAACAATTTTGATATGACCTGAACATGTTCTACATGTTATGTACTGAAGATTCGAGTCTAAGGCCAACAAAACAACAAACATGAAGTGAGAAAAGAAAGAAGAAGAAAGAAACTTTGAGCATCTTCTGCAAATTCAGATGACTAATTGATTCGTGTTTAATTTTGTGGAGACTTTCCGAGGAAATAAAACAAAACAAACCCAGAGCAGAGGAAGAAAGAATTAACCTTCAAATCCAAACGCTTTTCATATCCACTAGGGACCTGCAAATCAAGGTCCAACTCTTGGGACTGGTTGTTTGCAGAATCACCACTACTCCCAAGCAAATCCATAGTGTTCAAAGCCGTTGTTTTCCCACCAGCGCTTTCATTGACTACCGTCCGATCATCATTATATCCACTCAAAATCCTCATAAGAGAGCTCACATCAGCTGCCATGTCACGCAAAACGTCTTCTACTTCTCTGGGTATTCGTTTTCTTGTTCTTGGTTAGGGAGAGAGCAAAATCGGCTCTCCTTCAGTTCGGCTTTGAGACAGAGAGAGAGGAATAGAAAAATTCATATGCACAAATCAATAATAAATATATATGTATGTATGTGTGAATGAGTAATAAGCCGAGTGATATAAAGGAATGGAAATTTGGAAATGGTTGTTATTAATAGCAATTAAGCGGAAAAGAAAAGTATTCAATTTGATTTGTATTTTCTGGTTTCTCCGTCGCATTTATTGTTTAGTTAAAGGTATTTATTTATGGTCTATGGATGAAGATGGGAAGGGGCCTTTAAGAAAAAGAGAGGCGAGGCAACTATGTAAATGCAGCATTTAATGCTTTGGAATGCAAGTCGATCCACATTTTTTGGTGATAAGATAATTTTAAGTTCCTTCTTCTTCTTCTTCTTAAATTCGTAACTGATCATTTTGTTTGATTCCCCTGCCTTCCATTCATTTGTATAGATAAGTTAATTGAAACCCCATCTTTATGTTAATTTCTGCTAATAAGACAAGGAGTAGCTAAAAGGCCTTCATAGATTTTGCTGAAACATAAATTACTTCTTCCTTTCTTGATTTTGTGAGAATCCATGAAAAGGCTCGTTTATCTTTTTTCACTTAATGGCACTCATCATCTATCCATTTAAAAGGAATAAATTAAATCAATTGCTATTATTCTCCTTGTGGTAAATTCTCGTTATTTATTAGGATAGAATGATAGTCTCACAAATCAAAAGAATTCAATATTATTCTTTTAAAAAGAGAGGGCGTGACCACATTTAATAAAATATACATCAATATAATTTATGTTTAGGAGGTTATTCAATTTATGATTTTTATGTGGTTCAATGATGCTTGTTCATGTTTGCATAAAAAGCATACATATTAGGAATAGAAAGGAATTTAGTGGCTTTGTCTAAAGTATTAAGCTTTGCATTGATTGACAAATACAGAATGAAGGAAGCTTGAGGTTGAGCTTCTTTATATAAGACCAGACTATGCCATTTAACCTTAGCAACCTGGAATCTTAATAGGAAGCATTTAAGAATAAACTTGAGCTTTTCCCCTCTATTAAATTACGTCTTCTCTATCAAGATCAAATTTAAGCTTTCTCATGTGTAACTAAAGGCTATCATAGAGTCTGCTCAAAGTTAAAAGACCTATTTTCCATCACCTTACCTATTGTTGCATTGAGGATTTCAGTGAGGAAAGCTCTAACACTATATCAATGGGTCTACATAGGCTCCAATTATCAAAACAAAAAGAGGAAAGTGTTTCGTTACCAATCCTATACAAGTATTTCTACCTAACACTTTCTCTTAACTTGATGATTTAAGAAGAATTATAGTTGGGCTAAATGATCAAAAAATTATCATCTTTCAAGTAATATGCATGCACTAATTTCACCTAAAGAGCTTGCTTGTCCTTGAATAATCTCCAAATTCTTTTTTCTCGTCAATACTTTATCAATGGTTTTTAAAGGCAAAACTCCCAACCTCCTTCATCTTTTAGTAAACGAATTTTAATATACTTAACTTTCTATATCGAATCCTTGAAAAATTCTACTTATAAAAAAATATCCTTAACCTTTTTAGTAGCGCTGGAGGGAATATTAATAGGGAAGCATAATACATAAGTCAGCTATTTAAAATAAAGTTTGAGTTAAGTTCTTCTAGCTAAAGTGAGACTTCTATTACATAAATTCTAAATTCTAATATGTATTAAGTAAGAGGGAAGAGAAGTTTCAAAGGGTGTTCATACCAGTTATAGACGAGAATTAAGAGGCAATAAGAAATGAACTTATTGAAAGATAAATAGTACTTTTCTCCTTATTAATGGACAAGACAGAAAGATTTTGAAGATGATAATGGTCCTTATTAAGGAACTTAAAGAACTAGTATTAGCTTCTGAAAATATAATTAAATCATCTATAAATGTCAAGCTAGTGATCTTCACCTTCTTACACTTAGAGTGATACTTAAAAGTACTTCTTTTTTCTAAATAATCCTCTTTGAGAGCTTAACCAGGACCTTTAAGGTTAAGATAAACATATATGGAGCTATGAAGTCTCCTTGCCTCAAGCCACTAACACCCTTGAATAGTTTTGTTAGCTCACCATTAACTAGGACATTACAAGAAACTATAGTGATGTATTATTCAATAAATGCTACAAAAATACGTGAGAATCTATAAGGTTTGAGTGTATTTAAAATTAAGGATCAATAATGAGAATGAAAACCTTTATCAAAATTTATTTTACGAACACAATTTATACTTATGTTCTTCCTATTATAGTTCTTTAATAATTCTAAACAATTAAGATATTATCTCCTATTTGTCCACGATAATAGCTCCCAACGATACATCAATATAAGCTGCCAAGACCAATTTTAATCTATCCATAATGATTTTAGAGATCACTTAGTATGTGGTGTTGAAATAAGCTATTAGTTTATACATCTTTAGAGTTTTAAGGGTTAGAATTTAGGAATTGTTGTGCCCAAAATAAGTTTTAAAAATACCTAGGCTATCTTACTCACATGTAAACGAGGTAGTTGTATTTTATTATCCAGGGTCATCTCTCACGAAGGTGAAATTGGTTCACTTAAATTAACCTTGAACAAAAACAAAAACAAATGCAATCTTAAACACTCTATCCTAATTTATTGAGTGAAGGCTTTAAAAATCACCAAATTAAATTGAAAAGTAAATGAAATTAATTGGGAGAACAAATGGATTGATAAATCGAAGTTGGAAACTCTTGAAAATTAATTTCACTAGTTTAATCTCCTATGCATGACAAATAGGAAATGATTGGATTGTTATCTTATTAAAATTATGAATTAGGTTCTAAAATCAATTCAAATAACCAACTAATCTATAAGCTTGTCATCCAAATTAATTACTAAATCCAACTAAAAATTACCCATTTAAGTTAATATATTTCTAATTCATAACTTTAGCGTCTATATCTTCTTATTCCATAATTAAACTTCTTATCTCGTTTCTTCGTTTATTACTAAAATGATGCAAAGTTTGGTTATGCTATTACATCCATTTAGCTTAGAAACTATAGCAAACATAAGGTAACAACATAATCCCTCAATCATGCATATTTGACTAAAATAGCTACATTAATGAAAAAAAGATATCATCCATCATAGAAATAACAAGATTCATCATATTTAAATATTTCAATCCCACCTTGATTAGTATAAGAGAAGTATTAAAGTAATAAACCAAGTGAATAACCGAAATAAACTATCAAAAGCCAACAACATCCCATCACTGATGAGAAAGGTAAAATAGTAATTTGGAATGGGTTATGAGTGTATAAACTTATCTCGGCATGATCATGCATAATATGGCCTCCATATATACATGAATATAAATTTTTTCACATGCACATGATTGTACATGTATTCATGACATTTCCCTGCATATGTGTCTATCAAGGTGTTTATTGTAAAAAATATGATTTTTTGCTTGAAAATTGAATTGGAGTGGATTTTTATGTGTTTTACATTTTTGGGGAATGTTAGAATTTTTTCTGGAAAATTTCGGAGAAAAATTCTAGACCGGAAAAATTGCCAAGTGGCAGACTGATTAGATTTCTGGTACTAGAAATGACTGTCCAATGGCACTGAAAAATTAGATACATGATTTTAGGATTTATTGCTTCGAGCCATTGGAATTGTGGGAA
>JANIPM010000007.1:12749526-12760442 GCA_027478405.1 Erythroxylum cassinoides
TAAAGATATTTGCACCATTGCTATGATGAGATTAACCACTAACATTTGATAGATCATCCATACGATAATCTCATAACGGGTCATCCGATGTACTTAATAGTCTTAGTAAGCATCCACATGTTAACTATATACATCTCATGCTTACAGTTTATGAGATCCACTACTTGATCAAATTAAAGAGTATAGCATGTACTAGTCTATCCGGATTTACAATGTCCTTTCTCATTAATCCTATGACTAGGATTAATTTAGATGCTAACATAATTGTACATGATAGTAATCTTATTATCATGATCTCATCATAGTTTCCTTCATGCTATGTTTTGTATCATGGACTTAATTAATTTGATGTAAGAATGACATCAATTCATAAATAAATGAACATCAAATTAATGAAAATTACCTTTCTCTTTATTAATCAAAATAAAGTTTATGCAAAAATGCTAAAGGTGATTGCCTTTAGAGCACTACTCCAACATAATTGATAACGAATTTTGTATATGAATCAAACCCCATTCTTATAGGAATTTTTAATGTTTAACTTAATATAAAAAATTATAGCAAACTTAATATTTCATGCAATTATTATTCCCTTTTGTCTAATTTTGCCAGCATCATCACTATAGTCATATATTGTTTACTTTTGAATCGAGGTTAGTTAATGTCACCTTATTTCAAGATAATGATCAACTAATTCATCTGTCAATTTTATATCCTTAAAGAATTTTAGAACCATGGTCTCTTTCATTTATGGTTTAAACTTTTCCTTTTAATTAGACTTAGAACTATTCAATCCTCTACTCAATGCCCTTGGATACTTTTAGGTGATTTCAATATCATACTTTATAGTTCTCGTTGAATTACATATATGTTAATATTTTCATATTCTTTGCCAAGTCCTCAACTTATTAGATAGGTGTAAATATGATGAGGGTTATTATTGTATTTCACTACTGGAATCCTAGTTACTAAGCTCTTGTACCTCTCACTCAATGAAGTAGTTTGCATGCTTGCCAACCAATTTATTCTACATGGTATTAGAGCATACTGATCAAACACCCTGGTCTTTTTTTGGTCATGGGCGATGGCAAGAAAGAATCGACATCAGGGGTCCACCGCCATTGTCTCCCACTCAAGATGTGTCGTCTCTTTTCTTCCTTTGTCCATCTGATAGTCTAGTAATTACACTAGGAAATAGTCTATTGAAAGGAGAAAATAATTTGACTTGGCACAGAGCAATTCTTAATGCGCTAAGAGCCAAAAGCAAACTGGCCTTTGTTGATGGTTCAATATCAAAACCATCTAAAATAGCCAACACTTATAAAGCTTGACAAAAATGTAACTTTATGGTTATTTCATGGCTATTTAATGCTATTGCACCAGAGCTACTCAACAACGTAGCTTATATTGACTCTGCTTGAGAGATGTGGGTGGATCTTCAAGATCAATTTTCTCAAGGGAACGTGCCAAGAATTCATGAATTCAAAAGAGAGATCGCTCTTTTGCAACGATAAGGACTATCTGCCACCGACTACTTCAAGAAATTAAAGGGTTATTAGGATGAGTTGGCTACCTATTCCAACATTTTGGAATGTACATACGGAGTGACTAAGGAACTAGAATGCGAAGGTGAGAAGTTGCACCAATTTTTAATGGGACTAAATGATGTTTTCAGTGTGATCAGCTCTCAAATTCTTAATATGGAGCCATTACCAATGTAAAGTAAAGCATACATATTAGTGGTGAAAGAAGAGAAATAACAAAGTGTAGCTTCTACTAGCCTCAATCCAAATGATGCCACTGCTATCCTGCCAAAAAACCTCAGAAAAAGGATGAGCAGTTGATAAACAAAAGCAAGCTCCATTGCACGTATTGCAAAATAGTGGTTATGATTACAAGATGTGTTATGAGCGTATAGGTTATTCGAAATGGTAGGGATAGAGGAAGAAATCGCAAAACAATTTTGGCAAGAAGCCATGACTAAGTATGTAGAAACCTGTTACTGATAAGGTATCCAACGAGTCTACAACAGTAGGGTTTACCCTCACAAAGGAGCAATATGAGCACTTGATGGAACCTGCTCCTCTTCTCACTATACAAGCAAACTTTCTGAATTTTGCAAGTAAATTCTCTTCTAAATCTCTTGAATAGATTATAGATAATGATGCTTTTCAGCATATGACTTTTAATCACAGTTTATTAACTGATGTTTGGGCAACAGTTCATGCACCTCCCATCTGATTACTATATGGTAAAACTTTTAATGTTCATTCACAAGGTCAACTGTATTTAACACAATACTTAAAACTAAATGTTCTCTTCCTTCCAAATTTTACTTGTAATTTTTTATCTGTAAGTAGGTTGTCGAAAGACTTGCACTGTTTATTCGTCTTCTCACAAACTAGTTGTCTTGTATAGGAATTACTAACGAAGAAAGTGATTGGAATGGGTGAACAAAAAGATGGTTTATACTTTCTAAATTTCAAGCCAAATGTGGCAGCTACCACTAGAACTAAAGATAGTTTTATTAATTGGAACAGGTCATTAGGCCATCTTCCCTTTAAGAAGTTTGTTTTTATTTTAGATATTCCCAATATGTCTTATAAGAACATGAATAATGGTTGGGATATTTCTCATTGCGCTAAACAAACTAGAAAGACATTTTCTATTAGTAAAATTTCCAGTATTGTCTGTTTACATGTTGATGTGTGGGGGCCTTATAAAACCCCATCCTCTATTGGAGCTCATTATTTCTTTACTATTGTTGATGATTTTAGTAGAGCTAGTTAGGTTTATTTAATGAAACATAAATATGATGTTACGATTTATTTTCCAATTTTTTAGGCCATGGTTAAACCCCAATTTGGGAAGGAAATGGTTAAAGTTAGAAGCAACAATGCTCAAGAGTTCGTTGTAGGACCATTCTTTAACTTTCTTCAATAAAATGGCATTCTTCTTCAAATGTCTTGTCTAAACACACAACAACAGAACGGAGTGGTTGAAAGAAGACACCAGCACCTATTGAAGATAGAGAATCGCTAAGGCTCTAAGTAAATCTTCCAATTAATTTTTGGGGGGAGTACATTTTAAACACTGTTCATCTACTAAATTACATGCCATCCTCAAAACTTAAAGGTAATACTCCATTTGAAATTGTATTCTCCAAGATACCAACTTATAACCATTTTCGATTTTTTGGTTATCGTTGCTATGTTCACTCACAAAAAAAGGACAAATTTCAAAATAGGTCTAAACCTTGCATTTTTTGTTGGTTATCCAAATGGCTAAAATAGTTACAAAGTTTATGATCAAAAGACTCAAAAAATATTTGTTTACAGAGATGTCATTTTTTATGAGAATGATTTCCCTTATGTCTCTGAAGTTGAAGAAACAAGTAACAAAACAGTTCATCTGGAGCCAATGAACAAAAGAGGATGAAGCATCTAAGTTCATCATAATTTATGATGATCAGGATATGACAGACGTAGAAGGAAAATTAATACTTAGAAGTTGAGCTTAAGAGTGTTAAAACTCAATTGAAAATTCAAGTAACTGATCAAGAAAACAATGCTTTAATGGCTTAGCTAGAGAGACAATCACAACTTGTTCGATATCCTCCTTCGTACTTTGCTAATTATGAGGTAGAGTAACATTTAGTTGGAACAAATCAAGTCAGACCGAGTGCACCATATCCTTTGACTCATCATATTTTGGTTATTCTAAATTTTCACCTTCTTATAAAGCCTTCCTTATAGCTATAGCCACTAGTCAAGAACCGAAAAACTATTTTCAAGATTAAGGTGATCCCAACTGGTAAGAGGATATGTGGCAAGAGGTGTTTGCTCTGGAAAGGAATCAAATATGGAGCTTGGTCTCCCAACCTTCAAACAAAAGGGCAATTGGTTCCAAGTGGGTATTTAAAATTAAACATAAAGCAGATGGTAGGGTTGAAAGATACAAGGTGAGGCTCATTGTAACAGCCCCTATATGGAACCTACAACCATCCACACACATAGAAATCAAATTCCTATACATGCATTCGAGGTATACAATTCTATTCAATGCTATACATATACACATTGAAAAACTCCCGAATGCTTAACATTATCATTTAATAGTAGTGATACATCTTTACATTTACATGATAATCTACAAGAAAACATACAATTTCCTTTAACCATTACATATACAATCATCGTTAACTAAAAACACCTTCCAAAAGTACTTTTTCCTTTATCTTTTAGCCTTAGTCCCAACAGATGTTCCCTGTACCTCACTCCTATGACTTGGACCTGCACAGATTAACATATGTGCTAAGCTTGAAAGCTTAGTAGGGAAAACACGTAATTTGGATGACCACTCACAACAATCATCTGCCAAGCACACACATTCAGAAATATCATGACTCGGATACCATAAATTCACATTCATGGACCAAACATTGATTTTCAACTCTCATGTAAACAATGATGGCATACTTAAGCAAAGTACATAATGCAAATATGCTTCAACATATTATCCATATACCAAATATGCACATTTATAAACCAAATATTGATATTCAATGTTGACAAATTATAAATATAATTGCACATCACAATTCATCATTACAAATAATACAAATGCTCATTAATATCGATTATTTATATTTTCATACTGTATTTCTTATTTATACCTATTTACTTTACTTTCTATGTTAAGCCTGCACATTTTCTATACCCGTGAATAACAGGTGTTGTAGATATCTGAAGATATCAATTGTGGATACCCGAAGGTATCAAACTGTGGATACTCTAAGGTATCAAATTCTGGATACCCAAAAGTATCAAACTGTGGATACCCAAAAGTAACAAACTGTAGACACCGATGGTATCAAATTGTAGTAGCTGCACTGTAACCCTATAGGTATGCCTATCTATCCATAACCTATAATAGAGCAGGCATTATAACATTTCCTTTAACCATTTGCAAATTTCACAATTGATATATTAACGAATCATACGATTTACATTTCAAGTTATAAAATGTATATTTGTGTTCATACATGCAATATGCTTACCAACATTACAAGGGTATCAAAATCGCACTTGTATAATCATACTATACACATATGAGTAATGACTATGCATAAAAATCATTTATGTACATTTGAATTTTTTTAGAATGTATTATGATTAACCTTATATTTCAATGTTCAATTACCCAATTCACATATGGTAAGTCCTATTTTATTTATTTCTAGATGTTTGAAAAGTTGCATACACATTAAAAAGTATTTGTATATGATTCTTTAAAAATCAAAAATGAAAACAAACTCAAAATAGTGCAATTTGGGCTAAGCTCATGGTGGGTCTAAAAATAGGCCAAAAAAATCAGTGCATAAATAATTCACATGATGGACTACACTTATTCCCTAATATTCATATAGAAAACGTTCAAATTAGGCTTTTATGTCTTCGATAAATTTTTACCTTATCTCTTTAGTTTCTATATCACTGATAATCAAGCCATTTAGACTCCTAAATCATAAGATATGTACCAAATATCACTATCTGCTCCAAAATTGGGGCAGTATTAGGTCACCAATTTCGATCTCAATTTTCAAGGTAATAAATCGATAATTAAGTCAAAATCCCTTTTAGAGATGTTTAGCTCTATATGTTAGGTTTCATATACAACTAAAATCACACAATTTGAAGGATTGTGAGTTGATTTATGACTCAAACAATGTGACTGACTCAAATAAACCTAGACAGAATTCTACTACACTATACTCTCTTGTCATATGCAACCAAGTTAATGCAAAGGAAAACCAAAATAACACCAAAAATCATCCTAGAAACCAATCCATATCCAAATGAATCTTTATAACCATTCAAACAGACACACAAAGAAGAATTAAACTAAGTGTAGTACCAAACCTCAAAATTGACAAAGCGGGTCTTCTATTGCCTTTCCTTCCCTTCCTCTTTGGCTTTGCTTAAATCACTAAGTGAAAAATGATGTGATGAAGAGGGTGACATGGAAAGGAGAAAAATCTGAAGTTAAGCCATCAAAGTGTTGTTCACCTCCCCTCTCCATATGCCTTTTCATGAATTTTCTAGTCTTAAACACATGTTTCAATCCCTTTGGACCATATGCCACAATGCTATTGGACCATGTATTACAATCTCATTAGACAAAATGTTAAAATTCTATTAGACCATGTATTAAAATTATATTGGACCATATGTTAAAGTTCTATTGGATTATGTGTTACAATTTTATTAGACACAAATGCTTTAATCTTATTAGTCCATGAGTTGACTTTAAGAAAGTTACATATTGGTCCTTTTTCTTCCTCTAATTCCCACATTACCCTATAATCTTATCAATTCATTCTAGTATGTCTTAAGTTTCTAATGGTATAAATTCCATGCAATTTGGGTAATTATATAGGGAGTTATATCCCAAAAACTATAGGTTGTTTGAAAACAAGGACAGTAGCTAGGATTCAACTTCAAAACAAAATTCAAAACTTTTAAAGAATTAGATTTCATTGCCTTCATGAAAGTGTTATATCTATATCTCTAGTTTAATCTACAATTGAAAGCATCCAATTTGGAGGTCTATAGGCCAAGATATAGCCAAATTACATAAATATATTCTGTGAAACCTATCCATTCAGTAAGGTACACATCCCCCCCAAATCAACTAACTTTGATTTTATTATGCAAAAGCAACACAAAAATATATCCAAGTTGACCAAAAACATCCCAATTACTTATAGGATACTTCTTTTATCAATTTCCCTCACATCAAATTCATAAATCCAAGCAAACATATCAAAAATTTCCATACATATTTCACATATAAGTATGTATGTCCATGTCGAAGCGAACAAATTATCTATTTATCCTTGTCTTTTACATTAAGTACCATTATATCTCTTACTATACTTAGATGTACTAAATTGATTATGTTAACTTCTTAATACACCTTAAACATGCTATAATACTTCTAGGATATATATTGGGGCGTTACACTCATGACAATGGGTGGTTTTAGTCAAATTGAAGGGATAGACCACATTGAAACTTTTGCACTTGTTATAAAATTAACTACTGTTAGATGCTTATTAGCAATAGTAGCTGTTAAAAATTAGGAATTACACCAACTTAAAATTCATAATGCCTTTTTGTATGGTGACTTAGATGAAGAGATATACATGAAACCTCCACCAGGAATTCTCCAACCAAGCAATATGCGCATGTGTAAACTGAAAAAATCCCTTTATGGGTTGAAACAGGCACCGCACTAGTGGTTTTCTAAACTATTGAGTACACTTTAACTTTTGGGTTTAAACAGTCAAAATCCGACTACTCCCCCTTTACCATTAAATTACTTGTTTCACTCATTGCTATTTTAGTTTATGTCAACAATATGATTATTGACAGGAATAATCCTGAACTAATCAAAAAATTTATAATCTTCTTAAATGAAAAGTTTTTTATTAAGGATTTAAGAAAACTCAAATACTTTCCTAGCTTAGAAGCAGCTTGTTCATTCCAACGGATTTTTCTATCCCAACGAAAATAAACTTTGGATATTCTCAAGGAAACAGGAATGATAGGGTGTAAACTCGCTCACTCTCTAATTCAACAACAACACAAACTAGCATCAACGGTAGGTATGACGTTTCACAACCTAAATCAACGTCAAAGGCTGGTAGGCAAACTACTTTATCTTACTATTACTAGGCCAAATATTACCTATGTGGTAAATCTGCTTAGTCAGTTTATGCAAACTTTGAGTGACCTACATTTTGAAGCAGCTATGCATTTAGTCTACTTTTTGAAACAAGCTCTTGGTTAACCCTAGCTGCCAAGCTCTTGTACCTATATATTTGCTCACTCGATGAAGTAGTTTGTACGCTTGCCTACCAATTTATTCTACTATACTAAGTAGACAGTTATGTTTCCTTCAACAATTTTAGATGTGATTTTCAAGATTGTGATGAGAAATTGAGAATCCCTTGCATGAAAATTAAAGGAAAATTTTTTACATGGAGTAACAAACAGAGTGTATGATGGCATATTGGGAAGAAACTTACCAAGGAACTTAGAAAACAATCTCATTGTCAAACATCCCTCTTCTTCCTATTTTCTAAACCGTAGCTGCCATACCATTTCTTTTAATCTGTCATCGTTTCCACCTACTAGAGTACCACTAGTCGTTGCTTATCATTTCCAACTATTGAAGCTTTAACCCAGCAATGGTGATCCCATGAGATGCTAGAGACAAGCATCAAGCCTCACACAATGCCGAAGAAGTCACCAATTCCAACATTCTCCCTATGGCACCAGTGGTATCTTCTTCTTCTTCTTGTCATCATCCCTACTACTACTCCACAGCATCACGCAACTTGCAACTTATTCCTTCTCCGACATCACCGTCGCTGCCCCTCACTGCTATGCTAGAAGTTGCTTCTCGCTATAGCATCGCACCTCCTCTAACCAGTCCATACTAGTGAAAATAACTCCTCCCAACACCGACATGAGTTACAATACCTAAATGCAATTAACAAACTGTCGTCAAGTCATAAATCAACCACCATAGTCATCCATAAACCTGATACAACCAAACATGATTAAGAAAGTAGCAATATCACAATCTTTACTGCTAGGATTTTTGAGTCTTGTTTTTGGTGCTTATTGTTGATTTCCAAGACTTTATATTAATTTCGTTTTTAGGGGCTTCCAAAACCCAAATTGTGTAAAGGGATGTGTATTCCTTTGAAATGAATTATGGGATCTGTGAAGGGATTTGGGTTTTCTAAAATTTGAAACTTTTCATATTACCTGTGGTTTAGGTTTTCAACTTATGATTAAAGTACATTAATATGAACTTTTCATATTTTAATATGTTATGCAATTAAGATTTACAACTATTGCAATTTAAATTCCAAATTTAATACTAAAAACAATCGAACAAAAATTCAACTCATGGAGTAAAAGATGACTATGATATCATTATTAGAAAATTGATGAAAGAGGTATGAACTTTTTAATTAATTTCTTCATAGTCAAGATCCCTTTAGATTATATCACATTACTGATGCTTAAGCACAATAAAATATAAACGTAAGTCATACTTTAATCATTTTTCTTAAAGTTTCCCTTGAATTGATTTTTAAATTGATTCATCACAATTATCGTAACTACACACATTTCTGGCCTATAATAGTATTCACGCAAACTAGTTAAGAGAACTTTATAAGTGGAATAAAGAGGGGCAAGTAAGGATTGCCGCTCTTTAAAGCTTGTTCCAATTTATAATAGGACTTTGACTTTTTAATAATTTAGTTAAAATATAATTTTAATTTTAAATACACTTTAATTTGAATTATAATTAATTCTTTTTAAATACCATTAATTACACTTTAATTTGAATTATTATTAATTCTTATTAAATACTAATTATGTACAAATGACATCTAACATATAATTTGGCCCTTATATATTAAATATCTTATATTTGATTATCAAGTTTTTTAAACTTTATAATCAAATCTAACTTGATTAAGTTACCATTTTATCTTATTAATCATTTTTTGTGTGTGACCCATTAAGTTCCTAAATATATTATTAATATATATAAATCATAATCTTAACATATCTAAGATTAAATAATAAATTCCTTATATTTTTCTTTTATTCTCTAACTAAATATTTTATATCCACAAATCAAGATTAGAATCTAGCAACACATCGTTACTACCCAAATATTAGGAATTTCAAAGTAGTTTTAACTAATCTTTTATGCATGATTTTTTCATAATATTAAATCCTTTCATTTATAATGTTTTGATTAGATATAGTGCATAATATTATAGTCTAATTTATTTTAAGTCCAATAATATTAGTTATCTACTATTGGTAATTGATTATATCAATCACATTTTAAAACTATCATTAAAGTGTCATTCCACCATTTTCAAAGATTTTTTTAAAGCTATATTTGTTGAGAATAATGAAACATTCTCTCTAATCACTTTAGATAATAAATTTTATATTGATCGTTCAATAACCTTCATATTTTATGTTATATACAACAACTATCAGTTGATCTATCATTGATAGAGATAGGTCGTAACTAGTATCAAAATATAACAATCCTTATATAAGACTCTTTGGAAATCTCAATTCAAAAGATCACTTATACAATTATCACAATAAGAATTATATATATATATATATAAAATTCTCATAACGAGTCAGTTCAATAAATTTATTCTCTAATATACAGACATAAGTTTGTTTAAATATCTTTATATTTTAATCTATTACATTGACTACTTTTTTGATAAGTTAAAAAAATATGTGCTAATCTTTCGGATCTATTAATATCTAGTTTTAGTAGAAAAATGACTAGGAATGATTTATAGAAAATACGTAAATGTACTATAAATCTCATAATTATGATCTCATTACAATTTCATTTACTGTATACATTTATCTAATAAACTTTATATCATGCATCAATTAATTAATCAAATATTCATAAGATAAAAAATTACTTTTAATAATTATGTCATAAAACCAAAATGAACCAGTTGTAAGGTATAAATGAACAATTTAGTCATGCATTGGTGTCAAGTGGATCAATGTCATTTCCTATTAAAATATTTAAGATTTCTTTATAGTAAATTAATGATGAAATTATATAAAAATTTCATATAGGGTCTCTTTCAAAAATATTGTTTATCGTGACTATCATGGATTATTATAGTTGATAATTACTAAAAATACATGTATAGAATATTAATTTTCAGTTTTTATAACTAATCTAAAATTAATTTTAAAAATAATTATATATATATATATATTCTTTAACTTCATAACCACATAAATTTCGATGCACTTAATATATAAAAT
>JANIPM010000007.1:12772092-12787192 GCA_027478405.1 Erythroxylum cassinoides
ATCTTGTTGTTCTTTTCTTTGAATATGAAGATGAATATGAATAAATTTATGGATTAGGGTTTGATTAAGATGTGAGCCACGATCACAGCTTAACTCGGGCAGACAAGCAGATGCTCATGAACTTCATATTTCAAGGAATTTTTGGACCTTTCAGACACTGGAAAAACCCTAGCGTTATCATAAACACAAAAAAGTATAAAAAGAACATAAAGAGGCAGAGAAAAAGAGGAGTTTTCGGGCAACCACCATTGAAACCCAAAAGGGAGAATACTAAGAGAGGGAAAGGAGAAGAAGGAAGAGGAAGATGAAGTTGACTCGATGTGTTTCCCATATCAGGAAGTTTTCTAACATCGCTGCCTTCCATCCTCTATTTCAAGTTATATTTCCTTTTCGTTTTGATTTTATTTATGTATAGAATTGAGATGGAAAGTATGATGATAGATTTGGAATATTGATGATATTCTAAACTCTTCTTCGAGACTTTATTTTGATTTAGTGTTATCCGTGTTGATTTTGTATTATTGAATTGGGTATTGTGATTTGTTACATTTCTCGCATAATTTGGTAATAAACTGAGAGGCTGAACTAAATAAAAAACAATTGGATCGGATTAATGAGAGTTAAGCGATTCGATAGAATCTGTAATGAATTAAATCGGTAATTATGCAAAGAGAGAACTTTAATTCCATTATTTCAATTTCCTTAGCCTTAGATAACATAGAATTAGCTTAGTTCCCCTCCTCGTGGGATTGACACCTCTTATAATATAATCGCAACCCATGCGCTTATAGTATTTGAGGCCCTATAAATTTTAAAGCTCGAATGACACGATTAATATCCACAAAGTAGAGGGAAAAAACTCATCTTTTTTAGAAGAAACAAGCATGACTGCTAAATCCCTTACGTTTACTTCCTATAAATTGAAAAATATTAATCATAATTAGAATATTTAATTTTAATAAAATCAAATATATTATATTTGATCCTCGAAGTTTCTAAAACTTCACAATTAAGTTCAACATAATTTAAGTTGATTTTTCTCTTTCCAAATTCTTTTTATGTGTGATCTATTAGGTTCATAATATGTTGGCAATGATTATAAATTATAATTATAAGTCATAATTAGAATTAGATAAATTAAAATTCATTTTAATTCATCTTTAATTCTTTAATTTTGATTTATTTTTAATTCTTCAATTGAATAATTTATAATCATAGATCAAGATTGAGGTCTAGCAACATGTTTTGACCACTAAAATATTAAGAATGTCAAAATGGTTTAACTTAACATTTCTATACATGGTTATGATGTACAATTTAATAATTTTGTCATCCAATATTCCAATTACATATAGAGTATGGTTACAGTGTCTACTCCTTTAAATCCAATCATGTTTGTTGTCGCTAATTAGTAATTGATTTATAATTGGTATTTAAAAATACCTTTTCAAATGTCAATTAACTATGGCTAGAGAATTCCTTAAATTATTACTAATAAAAAATAGTAGAACATTCTCTCTAAGTACTTTAGAGTGACAAATCCTTTATTAACTTACTCATCTATCTTTATATAGGTCATATTTTATTCAAGTACTACCGACTGAGATACCTTTGTTAGAATAGGTCATAAATAGCATCAAAACACAATAATTCCCATATGAGATACTCCAGTAATCTTAAGTATAAGGAATAATAAGAAATATTCCATTTTGGATCCTCATAATCAAGTTAGTTCAATGAACTTATTCTTTGGCAAGCACCCATACATTTGCTTAAGTATCTCCATAATTTAATTATAAGTAAATTACTTTCTTTATAAGAAAGAAATATAATGTGTGCTAGTTTTACCATTTCATCAATATTCCATCTTGTATTAAAGCTAATCGTTTATTATCTAATATCATATCCATTCATATGTTGATCACATTTCTTTTGAGATGATGGCTTAATAAGAGAATCTATAAGATTCTCTTTAATGAGAACTCACTCTAATGATATGTCTTTCTACTCTACTATCTCCCTGATCAAGTGAAACTTCCTAAGTAGATGGCCAGATAGTTGATGAGGCCTATGTTTCTTTACATATGCCATGGCGCTATTGTTGTCATATGATAATACTATTGGCTCAACAATGCTAAAAACTACTTTAAATTCAGTGGTAAACTTCTTGATGCAAATTGCTTCCTTTACTGCCTCTAGCAATGAATTATACTATGCCTTATTTATATAATCTATAATGGCCAGTTATTTGGAACTCTTCTAACTTACTGCATAACCATTTAGAGTGAAGACGTACCTTAACTATGATCTACTATGATTAGGATCTAACTGAAACAAGCATTTGAATACATCTGAATTCTCAATTCAGCTCCTCTATAAACTAATAAAACATGTTTAGTCCTTCTCAAGCATTATAAAATGTTTTTTGTAGTCATGCAATGATCATCACTAAGATTATCTTGAAACTTGCTCGTTATGCTCAAAGTATAAGAAACATATGGTCTAGTATAAAGCATCATATACAAGTTTGATCCAATTGTCGAAGTTTATATAACAAAATCTAATTTTATCTCTCTCTTTTTATGTCTTAGGACACATACTTTATAAGAGAGAAATCTTATGCAACATGGGAAAAAATCCCCTCTAAGAATTCTCTACGCTAAACTTCTTTAACACTTTGTCTATGCATGTGGATTGGGATAAGTCAAGCAACTTCTTTGATCTATCTCTATGGATCTTTATTCCTATAATATTGGCTACTTCTCCTATATCCTTTATGGAGAAGTTCTTAGATAGTCAAATCTTTACAGATTGGAGCATTAGTATATCAATTACAATAGCAATATATCATTCACATATAGCATTAGGAATACGACTACTCCTACTAACCTTCTTATAAACATATGATTCTTCCTTATTTTATGTAAAATCAATTTTTATTGTGTCATCAAAATGGATATTTCAACTCTGTAACTCTTTTTTAAGTTCATAAATAGACTTTTGCAATTTACATACTTGAATAGAAAAACTCTTAAATTTAAACCCTTTAGGTTGTGTCATATACATTTCCTTAAGTAAATTCTCATTGAGAAATGTTGTTTTGACATCTATCTGCTATATTTAATGATCATGGGTAAGTATCTATAGTCAATAAGATCCTTACGTATTTAAGCATATCTACTAGTTAAAAGGTTTCACTAAAATCAACTCCTTATTTTTGTTTGTAACCTTTAGCCTTTAGCCTTGCTTTTTACATATGTACATTACCATCAATGTTAGTTTTTCTCTTAAAAAGCCACTTACTCTAATAGGTATAATACCATTAGGACAATCCACCAAGTCTATACTTGGTTAGTGTCTATGGATTTCATTTCAAATCTCATAGCTTCATGCCATTTTAAATAATTAATGTCTAGCATTGTTTATTTATTTAAAAGTAGTAAGCTCATCATTTATAAGCGATACATTGTCCTTCCCCTTTTCAATATATAAATATAATCTAGTGAGGGGATAATGTATCTTACTAGTGCATCATGGACTACATGTTACTTAAACCCTTAGTTGTATATCATATGTATTAATTTAAGGTTCTTGTTCCATCTGGATGTAAATTTGTGGTTCTTGAACTTCTTTAAATTGTTCCTCACTCCCACTACTTTCTTTGAGAATAAATTATCTTTGCAATAATGTAGCATGTTTTGAGATAAATACCTTTTGTTTAAGAGGATGGAAAAATTGATATCTAAATTCTCTTTAAAACATCTCACAAATTTGTATTTATTTAATATATATTAGGCCTTATCAAATGTTGCACGCTTTATATAATCATCACATTCCTAAATCTTTTGGTATCATAACTTTGTTATATTATGAGTTTATATCTCATATGACATCTTTTCAATCAATTTATATAGAACTCTATTTAGAAGGTAGGCAAAAGTTTCAAGAGCATAACTCCGAAAGGAGATAGGAAAGATTGCATGACTCATCATAGAATGTACCATATCTAATAAAGTACGATTTCTACTCTTAGACACTCTATTATGTTGTGGAGTTCTAGGAGGAGTCCATTATAAGAGAATCTCATTCTCTTTTAAGTAACCAAGAAACTCATAGTCCAAGTATTCATCACCTCGATCAGATCTAAGTATCTTAATACTCTTACCAATTTATTTCTCAACCTTAAGCAAAAATTCTTTGAACTTTCCAAATGATTCAAAATTTTGTTTCATTAATTACATATAACCATATCTAAAATCATCATCTATGAATATAATGAAATATGAGTATCTACCTCTAGTGCGAGTCGACATAGGGCTATTAACATTTGAATGTATAAGATCCAGTAACTCACGAGCAGGCTCTCCCTTTTCACTAAAGGTTAGTTTGATCATCTTTCCCAAAAAACAAGATTCATAAGTTTCATATGATTTATAATTAAAAGGATACAAATGTCCTTCCTTATGTAACTTTATGATTTTTTTTTGGTATGACATAACCTACGATGTCATAAATAAAATGGATTTTGATCACTTAATTTTCTTTTCTTGCTATTTATGTTAATGATTGGCCTTTCAAGATCTGATTCATACTAACCATTTTTAAGTAATCCATATTGATAATAAATATGTCTTTATAAAAAAATTCTTATTCTTAATAATAAAGAAAAATGCATTCAAATTTAAATAAGAAATGGAAACATTTTTAGTAATAATTGGAACATAATAAAAATTATCTAGTTCTAGTTCCAAGCCAGAAGGTAAAGTTATAATATAAGTTCCTACGATTAATGCAGTAACTCTTGCTCTATTGTTAACTTGTAGGTCTGCTTTTCCTTTTATCAACGATCTACTCCTTGTTAACATCTGCATATTATTATAAATATAAGAACCACATCTAGTATCTAATACCCAAGAATGTGGAATAGAAGTATAAAGATTAATCTTAATCATAAATTTACTTAAAGAAGTAACTTTCTTACTCTTCTTATCTTTCAGGGTAGCAAGAAAAGCTTTATAAAGTCCCTAATATGTTAGCTTATCAATGTCCTTTTTCTTAACTCCATCTTTTGCTACTTTAGCTTAAGCCATCTTTTTTTTAATTCTTATTCTTTTTCAAGCTCTTTCCATTGCTCCTGGAAGAATCTTTAAAAATAATAGAATTTGATTCCTTCTTAAGGCATCCCTTTTCATTCATAAGCATATCCAATAGTTCATGTAATGAAACATCCTTTTGAATCATATAGAAGTTCATAATGAACTGTGAAAAGCTCAAAGTAAAAGGCTAAGGCAACAAATAAATGCTTAACCCATAGTTTATGATGTAACCAAATTGGCTTTATTTTTTAATATAACCAATCATCTTCAGTAAATGTAACTCAATTAAAGATCCTTTTGCCATCTTGCATTTATATAATGCTTTGGAAGTCTTATAACTTTCCACCTTGTTTTGTGCACAAACAACTCCTTAAGATGCATAATTATAGTTGGAGCATCCATGCTTTCATGTTGCTTATGAAGCTCAAGAGATAAGCTAGCTTATTTCACATATTTAGCTTGTTCAACATCAATATGATGTTGATATGGCTGTTAAACTTCATTAGATGCTTTTGTACTAGGCTCTAATGGAAGTGGACTATTTGTTAAGAATATACAATTTCTTTTTTGGCCTAAAAATAGTTCTTAAGCTTTGAAACCAATCCATAAAAATGGATCCAATAAGCTTATTAACATCCAAGATGCTAACTAGGGACAGATCAGTACTCATCTCGTTTTGACAAGCAAAAGATATAAAAGAACAAGTATTCATTTATGCCATGAAATCAAATAAAATAATGACTTTAATAAATATTTAGTTACTCTCACTGTTTTATTCAAAATGATAAAATAATGACTTTAATAAATATTTAGTTACTCTCATTGTTTTATTCAAAATGATAGCCCTTAATATTAAATCTAGAAATTATCAAATAATTTTCTAATAGATAGGGTCCCATTCAGACCTAGTAAACATTGAGTTTGCTCAATAAACTAACTAAATTTAAATTAGATAGAAAACAACTTTTATCAATCACATCTTATGTGATTCTTAGATCTGTTAGATAATAACTCTTTGCAAAAATATATCCTATATATTTTATTCCTAACCCTACCTCTAAATTCATATGATTATAAGTTTGCTCATCCAAATCATACAAATGTAGTTAAGTAGAACCTATTAATTTAAAATAAAATATATTTGGGTTAAAGTGATCTTAAATTTGCTCAACAAGCCTTATAATAAGTTGAACTCTAGTTTTATTCTTAAATAATAAAAGACAAGTATCATGTTCTTAATGTGTAATTAACAATTAATTAAGGAATTTATAATTTCAAAATTTAAGGTCTCATAAAAATAATATAATTTCATCATATTGATAATTTCTAACATCATGAAAATTATCAAAGAAATAATTTAAAATACTTTTTTGATTTGAATTATTAATTTGATAACTAATTTAATTTAATAATTCAACTCTTTGAAAAAGTAAATTAAATTATAAATTATTTTTAAAAAATAAAAAACAAATTTTGAAAACAAATTTTAAACATTTAGACAAAAACTTTTTTAAATTTATTAAGACTTTAAACTAATTTAATCTCAATTAAATCAATTTAATTAAAAAGGAAGGCTTAAAACCTATAAAATTAACATAAAAATTAAATTAGGGATTGTTCGACGCGTACTCTTTTGCTCCTCAGTCAACTCTGGCATTGACTGGGGCATTTAGCACAAGCACCAATAGCGTCCATCCACAGATGTTGATTCCCTATGGACACACGCCCCATCATTTTGGACTTTTTGAGTTTTTCTCGCGTTTCCTCACCGCCACCGCTTCCTACCGCTTCGTGCCACTTGCGTTTGCTGCTCCCCGTCCCCACTTTGCACCTCCCGATGTTGCTGCCCTTCACCAGTACTGGCGATAATCATCATCAGTTCATTGAAAATCCAGCGCAGGAGCCGCCAACTTTGTCCCAATAGAAAACAACAAACTCATTTCAGTCCCATCGCATAACCATCACATATACAGCACCAAAATGCAAAATCTGATTAGAACAAAAAAACTAAGGGCATGCATAATTGTTTTCTAAAACACAATAAACTAAGTTGGCACGCGATGAAATATAAGTAACAATTTCCAGAAACAAAAAAGTGTGGGAGGTATCTTCTGGCGTTCTCAAAACTAAGCTGGGGGAACAATTTCCAGAAACAAAAAAGTGTGGGAGGTATCTTCTGGCGTTCTCGAAACTAAGCTGGGGGACGTGCAATTTTGTGTTTTCTAGTACCAAATCAAGCAAGCAAAAACAAATCTAGAATGGGAGCATGCGATTTAGTTTTAACACAAACTAAACAGATACGTATGGGAGACATGGTTTTCCAGAGAACAGAAAACATGGATAATTGGTTTTAATCTTCAATAAATTAAAACAAACCCTAATTGATAGTTTTTGGATTTATTTTTTTATGAAATCAATAATAATCAAGTTAATCAATTAGAGGAGATTTTGATACCATTGTTGAGAAACTAGTTATGATCAAATCACGAGCATAGCACAAAATTAAAATTTTTTGCATTCTTGATTGGATCTTAATAATTTAATAACTTGAAAAATATGAATTATAAAAATAATTGAATTGAACATAATTTGAATTACTATCGAAAGTATTTTAAAGGAGTCAACCACGAGCTGTCCAAGCATCTATACTCTAATAATAACTACAGAATAGAGAGTAACATGTCATGACCACTCAAATATTATGAATGTTAAAGTAATTTAACTTAACCTATGAATGCATGATTTTGATGTATATTTTAATTCTTTTGTCATCTAATGTTCTTATAGAGTATGAATATAGTATTTATTTTTTAAACCAAATAATGTTTATTTTTGTTAATTAGTAATTAATTTATAATTGATATTTGAAAATATATTTTCAAATGTCGATTTATTCTGACTAGAGAATTTCTTAAATCATTACTAATTAAAAAAAATTGAACTTCATCTCTAATTACTTTAGTGTGGCAAATCACTTTATTAACTTACCAACTATGTTTGTATGGTTATTACTATTTTTAAGTACTACCGATTGAGTTCCTATAATTAGAATAGATTATAAAGAGCACCAAAATATAATAACTCTTGTACGAGATACTTTAATAATCTCAAATCTAGTGATCAATTATACAACCATTATAATAAGAAAATCGACATATATAAAAGTAATATTCTGTTTGGAATCTTCATTATCGGCTTAGTTCGTGTACTTATTTACTAGTAAACATGCAAATATTTGTTTAAGCATCTTTATACTTTTATTTATGAAATAAATTACATAAACTAAGAATAATTTATGAATAATACATAAATGAAAACTAAATATCATAATTATGATCTTATTGTAATTTTAATTGCAGATTAATTATTTTAAGAAGTTTATCTTTAGCATTAAAACATCAGATGTAATTAATAAAAATATAAAGATAAACATATCTTTATTAATCAAAATAATAATATTATATATAAAATTGCAATCAACTCCAAAAGCATAAACTAAAGTAAGAATTAATGAGCAAATAAAGAAGGTATAAAATTATTTAACAACATAACCAATGGTTTACATCTGATCACCACTGTCAATAAGAATCAGTTTAATCCCTAATAAATTCGTTGAACACCAACCCCATGGTGCAGGTGAGTTGGTAAGGAGTTCTTCTAGCTTAAGTGAGGTCGCGGGTTCGAACCGCCCTCATGTATACAGCCGTTTAAAACTTGAGACTAGAGCTTTGCTTCCTACAAGGGACCTATCCGACTCAAGCGAGGATTTGTCTGAGAGTGGATGACTTAAAGTTATCTTCCCATAGTTGGGACCCTCCTAAAACATCTCGTGGGTAACAAAAAAAATCGTTGAACACCGAAGAGCATCATAGTTTTCAGCTTACCCATTCTTAAAACTGAATAATTAACCATTCCCACCCCCCTCTCATAACTTTATTTTTTATATATATAAAAGGGAAGGTAGAAGACAAATTACATGCGGGGTGGTGGGTAACTGACCCCCGACTCATCATTTGCTAGGAGAGGTATGTAGTCTTCCAGTGGGTGCTCAAAAATAGTGATCCCTAAGGAGAACTGTCCTGCAACATAACTTAGTAGGTGTTTGGTTTGAGCACAAAGTTGGTTATAGATATGGGTATAATAGTAGAAGAGGATGGGGATGAGTATGAAAAATAAAAAAAATGATGTTTGATTTGTAACTTGGGTTTCTGTATTAATTCCAATAATACTGTTTGGTTTGTTGTATTGATGGGAATGAAAAATAATATAATACCATTTTCTTGAAAGTCATTAAGAATTTTACAAAACAAATAAACAAACACCAACGTAGAAGACGATTCGTTATGTGTTTTCTTTTTTTTATATATAAAAGAGTTAAAACCATATATGAAAAATCAAATTAAATCACAAAATAATAATTATAAGAGAAAAAAGGAGCAGATTGGTTTTATGATTCCCGTTCAATATATAACCATATGCACTTTCACATCATCAAACCATATAGCAGATTGGTTATTCTCTTGATTAAATTATAAAACGAGAATATATAAGAAAAAAAGGAGGAAAAGCTCCATTTATAATGAGATGAAACCAGGTTCTATCCAGCTCATTTAATAAATATACCTGGAGGCGCAAAATAAAAAATTCCTTCGTTGATGAGACGCGATAAGATAAGATGGGAGATCTTAAGGAATTGAGAAACGATAAGGAAGTAAAGAGGATGATAGGGCAAAGGCTGGAAATAAAAGAGTAAAAAATAGATGTGATAAAAACTTAGATTGGAATGAAAATTCGATACCCATCTCCTTTGGTGGGTTTAGTATATTTCCAAATTTAATGGGATAAATCTATTTTCCTATAATTGAAAATCTCAAAGCAAACACTATTTTTTAATATTATTTTATTCCTTCATTTTCAAACCCTCAAATCATACTCCCTCCTAATTTTATTTGCCAACATCGATTTTAATCAATCAATCAAGTGTAATGGCTCATATCAGTTGCGTAGAAAATGCTTTTACTTTACCGAGGGTAGTGACGATTACCCTTTGTTTTCTTACTCTCTGTTATGTTATTTTCCGTTTAAGAAAACGCAAACTATAATTTGACTCGCATGTTTTATCGTCGAGTTCTCTGTCAGACGTGACACCTTGACATCTATGTGCAGAAAGTTTAACACTCAAAATTAATTATCAAATTGCAAGACTGAAAGCCTCAAATAAAAAGACAAAACACCTCCGATTCTGGAATAGACATGACCAATTTTCTGGAGTCAGTCTTTGATCTTTCTAAAGAGCATGATAGTCATGTTGTTTAGACATACCCGCATGTCCCCTTTTTTTACTGGTTAGATGTTTAAAACATTAGTTTTAATCAATTGTTATGTAATTAAATAATACATTATTTGTTATATTTTATTCCATATTATTGTATAAATTTAAAATATTAAGCATAGTATATAAAAAATAAAGTAAATTACACTAACAAAAAGAATATTATTTATATACAAGATTTTAATTATAATACACAAAATAATAAATAAATAAATAGACCGGTTTATAAATTATAAATGCTTAGATTACAAAAAAATTGGAACATAACTAGAACGACTAGCTAGTATTGTACATGTTGATGAACTTGTAATAATAAAAAATTTATTTAAATTATACTTAAAATATTGTGAGTATTGAAACAATATGTTCTAATTAAAGCAAACATCACATAACTTTACCATTCATGAGATAATAACTCAGCAGTTGCATCTTCATCAATTATGTAATAAGAGAAAAAAGTATTAAATTTAAATTACAATATAAATAGGAATTGAAAGAAAAAATTATAAGAAATATAATTAATACCATTTAGCTTCTTCTTCATTTCTATAATAATTCAGGCCAAGTAATGTTCTGAATAACATATTATATTTTGCTATTTTTGCTCGAGATACAACCTTAATCGCCTTTTTTTCCTCTTGAAATTATTGAATGATTGTTTTATTTGATTAGGTTAAAACATTTGGCTTAGGGTCATAGTTAATACTTCTGATATAGTCAAAATGTGTGTCAAGTATGATATTGCAAATGTCTTTTACAATAAACTCATTCTCCTCAGACAAAGATTTCTTTAACAACTCTTACATTTTATTCTAAAATTAAAGAATAAAACCAATATTCAATCCAAATATCATTACTTACTACTACATTTATAAATGAACTAAAATATTAAACAAAATTCTATACTTATATAATTGCTTTTTATTTCTTCTTGTTAGGTTCCGATCATGCATATCATACATAATATATATTAAATATATGCAACGAAAATAAAACAAATCTCAAAAACTAGATTTACTCATGCATATAGATATAGAAAAACAAAAACATGAAATATAAAATGTTTACATACCTTTATGACGATCTCCTTCGTTCTTTAATCCTTTCTGCGTTGGGTTGTCGTAAACCACAACGATCAACATATACCGTCTTTAATGAAAGTCCACACGAAGATAGAATGATAAAACCTCACTAAGAGATGGCTAGAATTCTTTCTTTGTATTAGCAAAGTCAAGAACTCTTGAAAGAGTTAGAGAGAAAAAGTGTGTACGTAAAAACAAAGAATCTTTCTTTTTCTTTTCTTGTGTCTTACACAAGATGCATGAAAATTATTTCAATTTTCTGCATTATTTGACCTTCTATAACCCCCATCACTAATAAAAAGTCAAGAAAAGTTAATGACCATGAATAGCATGCATTAACGGAAGTTATAGGAAGTTAATGACCATGAATAACATGCATTAATGAATATTATAGAAAGTTAATGACCATGAATAGTATGCGTTAATGAAAGTTATGGGAAGTTAATGACCATAAATAACATGCATTAATGGAAGCCAACAATACTTGTTTCTAATCCATTCCATGCAATATTTTCTAATACGATCACATTGCGATACAATCCTGAAATACTCTCTCATATCTTGAATTATCATTCAAGACCATTTTACCCATCCTTCAGATCTTCTATGTGTGTGACCTATTAGATTCCCGGTTATGTTGACCACTTGAATTAACACTTAATTCAAGTAAATTAAGAGCGATATCTAGCAACATGTCATGACCTCCAATTGACCAAAAAGTTAGTGGTTTGACTATGAATCCTTCCATAAGCAATGTTGTTGGGCACCCCGCCCTCATGAGTCACGAGCCTAACGTCCTAAGTGACATCTGAATACGTATCCCACAAGGGTGGCATACCCACACCAGAACAAACCTCAAACAACTCATTCTTCCTATTTCTGAACAGATTTTGGGAAACCTTAAATTGAAATTTCATATTGGCTTGTTCAGAACGTTTGCTGCTCTATGTCTCTATTTTATTTAGAGACAAGAAATCATCTCGCTTGGAGATCCCATAACAAAGTTATGGATGAAAGAATCATACAGGGTTTGACCTCAATCATATTGCACCAGTTTTGGGGCAATTAGCATAACTATCATTAAAAATATCAGATTAAGATCATCTTAGGACAGCTTGAAAGAAGACTTCGAGATCTACAACTTTCATAAAAATCTTGAAGATAGATTCTATCGTCTGAAGGGTCAAAAATGGAGCAGACAATAGGATCAGACAAAACCAAACGAAAAAGCAGACGAATGAGAAAAAACCGACAAATTGGGAAAATTGCCATAACTTTCACTATAGATATTTGATTAAGGTATTCTTTAGATGGTTTGAAAGAGAACTTCAAGGTATAAAACTTTCATGAAGACCTCAAAGACAGATTCTATTATCTGAAGGGTAAAAAATGGAGCAGACGATAGGATCAGATGAAACCAATCGAAAAAGCAGATGAATCGGGAAAATTGCCATAACTTTCCTAAGAAATATTAGATAGAGGTGTTATTTAGATGTTTTGAAAGAGTACTTCAAGATATACAACTTTTATGAAGACTTAGAAGATAGATTCTATCTTCTGAAGGGGAAACAATGGAGCAGACGATAGGATCAGATGAAGCCAAATGAAAAAACAGACAAATTGGAAAAAAAACATAAGAATGGGAAAATTGCCATAACTTTCCCTACAAATATCAGATTAGGGTGTTCTTTAGATGATTCGAAAGAGGACTTCAAGATATACAACTTTTATGAAGACCTTAAAGATAAATTCTATCGTCTAAATGGTCAAAAATGGAGCAGACAATAGGGTCAGACGAAATCAAAGGACAAAGCAGACAAATTGGAAAAAAGTAGATGAATGGAAAAAATTGCCATAACGTTTCATACAGATATCGGATTAGGATGTTCTTTAGATGATTCAAAAGAGGATTTCAATATATACAACTTTTGTGAGACCTTGAAGATAGATTCTATCATCTGAAGGGTCAAAAATGGAGCAGACTATAGGGTCAGACGAAACTAAAGGAAAAAGCGGACAAATTGAAAAAGTAGATGAATGGGGAAATTTTCCTATAGATATCAGATTAGGGCATTCTTTAGATGGTTAGAAAGAGGACTTCAAGATATACAACTTTTATGAAGAACTTGAAGAAAGATTCTATCTTCTGAAGGGTCAAAAATGGAGCAGACGATAGGGTTAGACGAAACTAAAGGAAAAAGCAGACGAATTGAAAAAAGTAGAAGAATGGAAAAAATTGCCATAGCTTTCCCTAAAAATATCATATTACAGTGTTCTTTAGATGGTTCTAAAGAGGACTTCAAGATCTATAATTTTCATGAGACTTTAAAGACAGATTCTATCGTCTAAAGGGTCAAAAATGGAGCAGATGATAGTACACAGAAGGAGAAGTTGTAGTCAACAACAGAAGATGCAGAAAGTCAACTATAGACGATATGACATCATTATAGATGATATGACGTCATCACAAACGATATATTTTTATAGACAATATGGCGTCATCATAGACTATATGACGTCATCACAGACAATTCATTTTTACAGACAATATGACGTCATTATAGATGATATGACGTTATCACAGACGATACATTTATACTCCTGAGCATCTCTCCTTATAAAGACCATAACTTTCAGCTCAGAAGCCTAGAAATTACATACTATATACCGTTAGAAAGCTAAAAGAAAGATCTACAATTTTCTAGAAGACACCTTTCTCTACTTTAGCCTATATCAATCCAAATTTTTTCCTGAAGATAGAACACAAATTTTTCCCTTATGAAAGCTTTAAAAAATGCAATGTACAAACTTGAAAGTGTCGTGAGCAAAAATGCAAACATATACCATTTGCATCAAAAGATAAAAGTTTTACAAAGCTTTAGTGGACATTTTAAGCCGCAAATACATTAATACATCAAAATCTCAAAATACAAAAGATACAAGAACACAAGAACCATGATATGCTCAAAATGCAACTAAAGCCTTTTTTTTCACAAGATTTGCTTCAAATACAAAATAAACAAATATCATAGTGATTCCTTGACCCTTGACTAGTCGATATCTTGCTCATTACCTAAATATGGGTAGGAGAATGCGGGTAAGCGTAAAGCCCGTGGGTAATAGTTTTATAATCGGTAATAAGTAAAACCATTCATAAAATGACTTCCATTGCAAAATTTACATTTATGCAAATTATGTATGCATCATTCTTCTCAATTTATCATGAGCACAAAATTATGTATGCATCATTCTTTTCAATTTATTATAAGCACATAAGCATATCAAAATGGTTCGATGGATCCAAAACAGAACGTACTACAAATTTCTACATAATGGTCTTGCGTAGTCGTAAACTTATGGGAGATCATAAAGGAGCTTCAGGTTACTAGCGGGCAGGCGGGAGAAGCCTTTTGTCAAAGTACACTTGATTTAACTTAGGGGACCACCACAAACTCACATAACATGTATTTCATGGCTTATAAAACATATTGCCCAAAAGGCACATTTTGGAAACTTCTTTTCTTAAGCTTGATATCCTTTCAAAAAAATCATTTTCATAAATAAAAAAAACTTCATATGCAAAAATATGC
>JANIPM010000007.1:12802285-12816960 GCA_027478405.1 Erythroxylum cassinoides
TGATTCGTTGCTCTAAAAGGAACTTGAGACTACTTTTATCCGTTATAACAGTGAAGGGATGACCAAGAAGGTAAGTTTGCCACTTTCGAATTGCCTTCACTATTGCCAACATCTCCTTCTCATATGTGGAGAAATTCAATGCTTCACTATAATAGGCTATTGCTCTTTGATTCTGTGACAAAATCGCTCCAATCCCCATACCACATGCGTCACTTTTGACGACAAACTCTTGGGTGAAGTCTAGTAAAGCTAGTATAAGACGGGATGATAGTGCCTCCTTGAGCTTTTCAAACGCCTCTGCTGCTTCTGTATTCTAAGAGAACCCATTTTTAGTCAGTAAATGAGTGAGAGGGCAGCTATACCTCCAAAATTTCAGATGAATTTGTTGTAATAGCTTGTAAGTTCAAGAAAGCCCTGCACGCCCTTTTGATTGGTGGACTGTGGCCATTCCTTGACTACTGCTATTTTTTGAGGATCAACCGCTACTCCCTGCTTTGAGATCAAGTGCCCCAAGTATTCCACCTTCGTGACTCCGAACTGGCATTTTATCAACTTGGCAAATAACTGGTGAGTAGTGAGAGTTTGTTGAACAGTTTCCAGGTGACTTACATGCTCCTTCCAACTCCTACTATACATAAGAAAGCCATTAAAAAAAGGATAAACTTTCTTAAATATGGACGAAAAATCTCGTTCATCAGAGCTTGAAAAGTGGCAGGAGCATTTGTGAGTCCGAAGGGCATTACTAAGAATTCATAGTGTCCTTCATGTGTTCTGAAGGTCATCTTGTGTATATCTTCTTCTTTGACACGGATTTGATGGTAGCCTAATCGCAAATCTAGCTTAGAATAAATTTCAGTTCCATGCAATTCATCCAAAAGTTTGTCAATGACAGGAATCAAAAATTTGTCCTTCACCGTAAAATCGTTCAAGGCCCTATAATTAATGCAAAATCTCCAACTTCCATTAGATTTTTTTATTAACAAGACAGGTGATGAGAAGGGACTCCTACTAGGATGAATTAATCTTGACAAAAGTAATTCTTCGACCATTTTTTAAATCTCAGTTTTTTGATAAAAAGGATAACGATACGGTCTTACTGAGATTGGTTTACTGTTAGGTTGAATTGGAATATGATGATCCTGTACACGATGTGGCAGAAGAGCTGTGGGCTGTGCAAATACGCCACTGTATTTTGTGAGAAGTTGTTATATCTCAGGATGAGATTCGGCTATAGGGGCAGCTTCTGTGGCTTCAACTTGCAAAAAAAATGTAAGGTCGTGTACTATATGGAGCTCCTTCCTTTGCAATGGCTCTAGTTCTCCGCTCGGAAGTCATAAAAAGTGTGAGATTGGTCCCCTTTTTTAATTGTCATGGTGAGAGTGGCATAGTCGGTCTTTACAGGTCCAAAAGTCGCCAACCATTGAACTCCCAAAAACAATCGGGTATGCTACAACTGGAAGAACATAAAAATCTGTTGTGGTGTGATATCCTTGAATAATCAAGGAGAGGATAAGACATCTTCCATGGCAAGTCATTTTTTCTTTGTTGGCAATGGTAATTTGAAAGGGTTAATCTTGTATCATCGTTAAGCCATATGAATCCACCAAAGTCTAATTCACGAAGTTGTGAGTACTGTCGCTATCAATGAGAACCGCTACATCTCGCCTCTTTATTCTTCCTTGTAATTGCAAGGTCTGAGGGTGATCTGTTCTAGCCATTGCATGCAGCGATATGTCCAATACCACTTTTGAAAATTCTGGCTGGTTGGTCTCCTCAATTTCATGCTCCAAACTATCTTCAATGGCTAAGAGTTGAGGTCTTTGATAGCAATGGCCTAGGCTGTACCGCTCGTCATATTAATAACATAATCCTTTATCTCTTCTCTCGTTTGCCTCTTGATTGAAAATTCTACGAAAAGGGGGTTGATTGTTGGTGGTTTTGGTAGTAGGTGGAGGTCTTAAAAAGCTAGGTTGCACATTACTCTTATTGGTCAAAGGGATGTGGCCGCTACTGATATTTTGTTTTTGTAAATCCAGCTTCTCTTCAACTAATCTCGCTACTCCAATGGCATCTACCAAATGTCTAGGTTGTTTGATTTTAACGTCCAGCCTAATATTGTCTTTAAGCCCTGCAATAAGACATCCTACCAAAAAAGGTTGAGGCAAGTTATCAATACGATAAGAAAGTTTCTCGAATTCTTCCTGATAAGCAGAAACCGTAATGGTCTGTCTAAGGCGAGTGATTGCTTCCGAAGGATCTTCGTAGTAAGTAGGACCAAACCTGATTCGAAGAGCCTTAAATTCCTCCCATGTTACTGGTCCTTGGAATTTACCATACCACCTGTGCTACAGCAAGGCAATGCCCTCAAGATGAAAGGAGGCAAGGCCAACCTGTTGATCAATTGCAATACCTCTGAACTTGAAATATTGCTCTGCCTTATACACCCAACCTTATGCATCCGTACCATCAAA
This sequence comes from Erythroxylum cassinoides, assembly GCA_027478405.1. Taxonomy (NCBI): domain Eukaryota; kingdom Viridiplantae; phylum Streptophyta; class Magnoliopsida; order Malpighiales; family Erythroxylaceae; genus Erythroxylum; species Erythroxylum cassinoides. The sequence goes on from JANIPM010000007.1 coordinate 12,804,757, forward strand.
CTTCGGGAAATGGAGCTTGAGTTTTTGTTGGTTGTTAGCATAAGACGTGTTTCCCTAGTGAGAAGTATTTTCAGGGGACCTTTGCCCAAAGAGGTTCTCATTTTCTTCACAAGTGTAGTGAGAATTATGTTGAGATAGCCCAATATTTTAGACTTTGGAAAGCAAGGTTTGCATGGTTGAGTGAATTTGATTAAACATGGATTCATGGCGACCAAGTGTTTCTTGTACCTCATTACGAAACTCGGCGTTAGTTTGTTGTCGAGTTCCTATCGAAGCCAACCTAGCTCTAATACCAATCATAATAAGAATTTAAGAAAACTGTAGGATAAGGGAAGAAGACAGGAGAAAATAATTTTGATAATACCCAATGATGTTTATTCACGCTCTAAGAGCCTTTAAATACAAAAGTTTGTCCTGAATATGTGGAATTCCCACAACTAAAAAACAGAAATAACGTTGGTAGATTTTCCACCTACAACTGGAAATCAAAAGCAATAGAAAATCAAGCCATTACTCTTACAAAGCTGCTACACATCAAGGAAGTAAGCCATTGACAGTGATCTTCTGCATATTATTAGGAACAAGGGAAAAAGGGCTGCTGAGATCAAGTCCAAAGACCAAGTCAGTTTAGGAAAAATAAGTGAACAAGTCCCGCAACGTAATGATCGTGTGAGAGAGAGCTGCAGGTTGCTTGTACAAGGAGATTTTCTGCTATCACATCGATAGAGAATAAAGAAATTAGAGTACGAAACCTTGAGAGAGGATGAAAACAATTTCCTTTCATCTTTTTACTTTACTCGATTGCTGACACTTTTCAATTTAACTTGCTACATATTGTCTTTATTGTGGTGCCAGACAAGATTTGTAAGTTCACTTTCGTGAAAATTCTATATGTACTTTCTAAGGTTACTTGGAAATAAATATAATTTAATTTGAAAATTGGAAGGAGTCCGAGGAAACAACAAAGGTGAAGAAAGCAAAACAGTAAACGATTCAGAAGTCGGAAATTGATGCAGAAAAAAATGACCAATTCCAATTAAAAATGTAGTTTGATCCGTAAAGAGGCCTTGAATTCAAGTGTGGACCTCCCATAGGTTTTCAAGCTTATTCTTAATCCTTCCGAATCTTCATCAACTGAGCTGTTGGAGCTGGCAGGGTTTCTCTCAAAAGTCTCTGCTCTTTACCCTCAATCTTCGCCGAAATCCTTAGCGCTGGCAAAATTATCCTGGAAACTGCCTCTTTTTCACTCTAAATTTCCTTTACCATTCACTTTTGTCCGCCAAAATAACGCAAGGCCAAAGTTCATTTCAACAATCCCATTATCATGGGCAGAAGGTGACGACGAACAAGAACAATACCAAGAACGATCCAAAAATGTAAACACAAACCTTGGGGGATTTGTTTCCCTCTCAGACCACCCAAACCCCGAAGTCTCGTGTTTTTATCAAAAGGGTTTCTCTCAAATCACCAAAGAGGTCACTGGGAAAGCCTTGCATGCCCTTTGCATTAAGGGTTTAATAAAGCTAAATGTGTTCTACATCAACACTTTAATTAGCATGTACTCGAAGTTTGACCAACCTTACCATGCTCTCTACGTGTTTGACAAAATGGATGAAAGAAATGACGCTTCTTGGAGTAATATGATGTCTGGGCTTGTTCGTGTTGGTTTGTATCATGAATCGGTTGGTTTGTTTAACGAAATGCGGCGATTTGGCATCAGTCCTACTGGCTTTGCGGTTGCTAGTTTGATTACTGCTTGTGAACGGTCAAAGTTTATGGTCTCTGAAGGGACTCAGGTTCATAATTTTATTGTTAAATCTGGTCTCTTGTGTGATGTGTTTGTGGGCACTTCACTTCTGCATTTTTATGGGAGTTATGGGTCAGTATACAATGCTAACAAAATCTTTGAGGAGATGCCTCACAAGAATGTTGTTTCGTGGACTGCATTAATGATTGCATGTTTACATCAAGGAGATCCAGGTGACGTAATGAGGATATTCAACCGTATGAAATGTGAAGGAGTCAGTTGCAACGCTAATACATTTGCTACTGTTTTTTGTTCTTGTGGGCTATTTGAGGTCGAATCAATGGGCCATCAAGCGCTTGCTCAAGTCGTTAAGTGTGGTTTGGAAACTAATGTTTCTGTCGCTAACTCTCTCATATCGATGTTTGGAAGTCTTGGTAGCTTGGGAGATGCTTGCTCTGTTTTTAATGGCATGACAGAACGTGACACTATCTCATGGAACTCAATAATATCTGCACATGTACATGATGGTCATTGTGAAGAATCCCTCAGATGTTTCCATTTGATGCGTCATGTTCATAACGAAATAGATGGTACTACACTTTCAACTCTATTATCAGGTTCTGGAACTATTATTAATCTAAAGTGGGGCAGAGGAATTCACTGTCTTGTTGTGAAACTTGGATATGATTTAGATATTTGTGTGTGCAATACTCTTATATGCATGTATTCTGATGCTGGAAAGTCTGAAGATGCAGAATCAGTATTCCAGTTTATGGGGGATAGGGATCTGATTTCATGGAATTCAATGATAGCCTGCTATGCTCAGGATGGAAAGTGCCTAGATGCCCTAAAAGTATTTTTCAAAATTTTTCATTCAAGAAAAAATCCAAACTTTGTGACTTTTACAAGTGCAATATCTGCTTGTTTAGGCCCTGAATTTGCTACCGAAGGAAGGAGTCTTCACGCATTTGTAATTCTTAAAGGTCTCCATGACAATCTGATTGTTGGAAATGCATTGATTACGATGTATGCAAAATGTGGGATGATGGTTGAAGCGCAAAAAGTATTTGAGTCAATGACAAAACAAAATGAAGTAACATGGAATGCACTGATTGGTGGTTATGCAGATAACGATGAACAGGAGGATGCAGTTAAAGCCTTTAAATTGATGAGAATAGAAGGTGTAACTGTTGACTACATCACACTTGCCCATGTAGTTGGTGCATGCAAGTGTCCGAATGCTCTGATGAAGCTTGGGATGCCCCTTCATGCTTATGTAGTCCTGACAGGATTTGAATCAGACATGTATGTTCACAATTCACTTATCAAAATGTATGCTAACTGTGGCAGTCTTAATAATAGTAGATGCATCTTTAATGAGGTAACTAATAGCACTCCTATTACATGGAATGCAATTATAGCTGCCAATGCTCAGCATGGCTATGAAGAGGAGGCTTTGAAACTTCTCCTGGAGATGAGACATGGAGGAGTAGACTTGGACCAGTATAGCATATCTGAATGCCTTGGTGCTACAGCTAAGTTGGCAATATTGGAGGAAGGCCAGCAACTTCATAGCCTGGCAGTGAAGCTTGGTTTAGACTCTAACCATTTTGTTAGAAATGCCACAATGGACATGTATGGGAAATGCGGAGAAATAGATGATGTCTTGAGAATCATTCCCGATTCAATCGAAAGATCACGATTGTCATGGAACATATTAATATCTTCTTATGCTAGACTTGGTTATTTTGAAAAGGCCAAAGAAACTTTTCAGAACATGCTAGAACTAGGAGTGAAACCAGACCATGTTACCTTTGTTTCTTTGCTTTCTGCATGTAGTCATGGTGGTTTAGTGGAGGAAGGTTTGGCATACTTTCATTCAATGATGAAGGAATTTGGTGTTCCAGCTGGAATAGAGCACTGTGTGTGCATTGTTGATCTTCTCGGGCGATCTGGAAGATTTCGAGAGGCCGAATCTTTTATCCAAAAAATGCCAGTTCCAGCAACTGACCTTGTTTGGCGGAGTTTACTTGCTGCCTGTAAAACCCACAGAAATCATGATCTTGGTAGAAAAGCTGCTGAAAATCTATTCAAAATTGACTCCTTAGATGATTCTGCTTATGTTCTTTACTCAAATGTATGTGCCACCACTGGGAGATGGGAAGATGTAGAGACTGTCAGGAGGCAAATGGAATCAAATAACATTAAAAAAAAACCTGCAAGCAGTTGGGTGAAGTTGAAGGATAATTTGAGTTCATTTGGAATGGGTGACCGATCCCACCCACAGACAAGTGAGATATACTCAAAGCTGGCAGAGCTGAAAAAGATGATTAAAGAGGCTGGTTATGTCCCTGATACAAGCTATGCTCTGCATGATACTGACGAAGAACAAAAAGAGCAAAACCTTTGGACCCATAGTGAGAGACTTGCCCTTGCATTTGGCTTGATCAATACTCCAGAAAGAGCAACCATAAAAGTTTTCAAGAATCTCCGTGTTTGTGGCGACTGTCATTCTGTTTACAAGTTAGTTTGTGGGATCCTTCAGCGTCAAATCATCTTAAGGGACCCTTATCGATTTCACCATTTTAATGGTGGTAAGTGTTCTTGCAATGACTATTGGTGATAAAGCCATCTGTCTGGCTTATATCACAGGTATTACTCTCTCCCTCTCTGAAACACCCACTCCACCACCCACACAATTTCTTTAACACACAGAGTTATTAAATAGTTGGACTTATGTTCCTTTTAATTAGGTTTACGATTATTTGAATTCAAATTGGCCATAGAAAATTTGCATTGTGGTTTTCAGATCAAAACAACTAGTAATGAATGGAATTCTTGGAACATTTTGTAATTTTTCAGATTCCAGGAAAGCACTATCGGCGATGTTTCTTTTGGAATTTAATGATTTTGTTTGTGCCTTTTCATCTTTATGCATGTTTGAATTGTACAAGATCTGCCAATGGAGAAGAATAGAAGGGGAATAAGAGCTGCTGAAGAGAACAGGGGCCTCCAGGAGGGTGAGCTTGCAGTAGATGCCAGGTGAACAAGCGATAGATGGAACAGAAGCACATGGTTTAGGTCAAACAAGTGAAAGGAGAGACTTTCGGTTTGAAATCTAACTTCGATAGAAGTAAGGAATACAGATTGAGGTCAAGATCGAAAGTTGACTTGATATCATATGAAAGTAGAGGTAAAAGAGGGAGAAAAAGAATAGAATGTACACAAGAGGTTTATCATTGTTCGCTAGTAATGCCATGTCTACAGAAACAAAGTCATTAGGGCTACATTTTTGTTAGAAGACTGGTGTATCTGTTACATAATACATGAGTCTCTATTTAGAAGGAGTATACATATTTCATAGTAACTATATAAATTGTCATATTGACAAAGATATTCGACGTTATCTTTAAGGGCGAAGTTATACCAAATTATACTCCCACTTAGCTCCTAGTTACATGTCATTTTGGAGGTAAAAGTAACTGAATATGAAGGTTAAATGCTCTCACTTACAGTAATTTCATTTATGTACATGTAGAAATTTTGACTAATGTTCTTTACTTTAATTGTATTTCAGTGCAATTGGCTGCTCATGTTGATACTATTTTTCTGCTATTAGTCACTATTTGATTTCTGACTACTGCTTCCCTAATGTTTAGCTCTTTCCTCTTTTGGATATCACTGGTGCTGTTCCACTGCAAATGCTACTAGCTTTTTGAATTGTTACTGTTTTAACTTGCCTCTTTAATATTGTTGTAGCAGGTCATATGACTGAGTAAACTCCTTTTGCTTGCGCTATAATTCAGATGCCAGCTTCAATGTCAAAAGTCTGACAAGGTTTTACCGTGCTAAGAATACCTGGGGGCTAAAAGTGACGAAATTGCTGACGAATGATCTAATGGTGATCGATGAGGATAACCTTAAGCTTATGAGGCTACTGGGAGGTTTAAGTTGATTATCAATTTAGAACTCTGTATTTGTAGTTGTTCAAGAAACTGCTGATCCTAACTTGCCTAGGCGTACAATCAAGGTAAACAAATTGTGAATCCTGAAAGTGAACCTCAAATACTTTTTAGTGTATTAACTGATGCAAAAATTTGTGAAGGATTATTGATCTTATTTATCTTAAACATTTCCATATTTAACTATGACGCAGTTTCTATCACTAATTAGATTTTTAGCTTCATGTTGTCCTGATTATGTGATCAAACTCCATACATTTTATCCTCATTATAGGTTTTCAGGTTCTATGTTTAAACTCTTTACATCGTAAATATCACATCTATGTTTGCTATTTTGTTTTTGCAGGGACAGGCATCATCTATTCTAAATAGTTGTGTTAGACTGACATTGTTGTAGAAGAATTTGACATGGATACAAGAAATATAGCAAGTAGAAGATAAAAATGGGAAGTGGCGCTAAACTAGAGGGAGCCAAAAGAAGTGTTGTTGTAATAATCTATATGGTTCCAAAACGATTTGAAAGATTTGCATGTGACTTTAAACCTCTTGGTACATCTCCTTATCATTTTTCCATTGCAGATGCAGGCATTACTTACTTGATTCAAACTATGAAATATAGAAACAAAGCCTAGTTGAAAGTTAAAGTATCACTTTCACTTGGTGCATGTTAGTAAAATGGAAAACAGCAGTACTTGATATTTCTAAAAGTCTAGTTAAATTAGGTTATACTCGTCTCTTCTTTTTGTTTTTGCTTTTTTTTCATATTGTTGATAATTAACTATGCTGGGAATGATAACTTTGGTCTAAGATGCTTTTATGTTGATGATTTCAAAGTTCTAATATTTCATCTTGTGAACATTATATATTTTGTTAATCTTCCTTTTTACATAAAAAATGTTATGTAAGAAGATCTTGTATTGTAGAAAATACGAAAACTTTGATTCCAAGATTTCTCAACCTTAAGAACTCGAGCAAGAGAACTTGGAGTTAAGTTTTGGAGGACTCCACTCCTTTCCTGAAGCAATAGTATTGTCCTACCAAACTTGCTTAAGGTAAGGTTGTAGTGGTGCCATCAATTCATGTCTTGAAGGAAGGAACATCCAAATGGGATGTAACTCTACTTGGTTTCTTCTTAGGCAAAGGACCTTCATTTTTAATTAACATTAATGGAAACAAAATGGATTAAGAGAAGTACTTGTTAATGTAGACAATTTCTTCCTATTTAGATTTGAGATTGCTTCTTAAACTCAAAGATAACTGAGGCAGGCCTTTGGCACCTAAACTCTAAGCAACTATTCTTACAAAAGTGAAAGCTTGGGATACAATTATACAATCTCTTTGGATAATATCTATAATATTCTTCTAGAATATTGAACTATCAATGGATTTAACTATTTGGCAAGTTTTGTTAGCAAACCATTGTGCCTTAATGAAGCTACTGCAAGTATAAAGAGGGTGAGCTGTTCTAAACTCTATGTACTCACTAACCTTCAACAATTACTTTACTTCCTTATGTGATTCCTCTTTTAATGTTAGATGAGAATAATATGTTTGAGAATGTGATGTCAATAACCTACTCTTGGTGACCGGAATATAACAAGTTTATGCAAAAAGATTCAAAGGAGATGGAACATAGTAAGGAGAATTGATCAACTCTACATAGGATCAAACTTCTATTGTAAGATATCATTTATAGGGCATTCCTAGTGACTTCTTGGCGAAGCAAATATACAAAGTATGGAAAGACATAATATGGCACTCCTATATAAAGTTACATTAACTGAAGAGAAACAATGGATACTTAACTAATGATAGGTTATGGTATTACTGGCAAATTGTATTTTGAGTCTTCAAATTTTTGGAATATTGCTAGAAGAAAATTCAAGAAGAAGAAGAAGACCTTATCATCTCCTTCCTAATGTCTCTTCTATCATGGAATGTTATAAGAACCGATCAGACAACAATTCTTGCTATATTATCTTCATATTGCTAAATCATGCTTATTTGGTTTGATGGAAGTAAGCTAACTGAGGCTAAATATAGGAATCTTATCTTCTTCTTTTTTTGAATTGTTAGCAAGTTATTACCAATAACCAATCCTATAGTTATGGTAGACTAATTGTCACATATGATCTAAATAGATTAAAATACTACATACCATCATAGATACATATATCTGTGAAGATGAATTCCCAAGGTTACATTTATCTATGCCCTTAATCATTGCCTTTATGAGAATTTCTTTACAGAATAAAGTCAAGGATATTAGCTTTACAATTAATCCCCCTTAGTTCATCCTTGGTGATTTCAATAGTAAGATTTACCCCTCACAAGCTAAAGGAATTAGGGGTTGTTGAAACTCTCAAAATTCTAGTTCTCTAACTTCTTGTAATAGCCATGGAATCAAGTCGAATCCCAAGAAAACTAAACACTAGTCTCTTAATTTCAACTAATAAAATAAAGTGGGAGCTTTCAATTAATTAACTAGTTAACAAGAAATCAAAATAAATCAACTTAATATAAAAGGGCAAAATTCAAGAGTACTTAATTTCGATTCAAGGGAAATATCTCATCTAATTATAACGTTGATCATTGGTCTAAAGAATAATTGTCACAATTCAAGTAGTTGATTCGAAATATATTAGGATAGTCACAATAAGTCTCAAATTTTCCCAAATTAATTGGTTCCCTAGCATGTAAACCAAAACCTACCATTAATTAACTGAGTATGATAGCATTCCATATCAATTAAATGATAGCAATAAGCTTAGTAAAAAAGACTAAACACAAGATTAAATAATCAAGATAGTTGTAACTATTCAATTTAGTTTTCTAGGTTCTCATAAGTTAAATATGCAAATTCTTTAACAATATATTTGTTTTTCTAAAAAAATTCATAAATAACCTGTTTACTACTTCCACTAATCTTTATTGACAATTACATATTACTAAATTTATGGATAGTTATAGAATAATCAACATTAAATTAAATTTTCAAATTAATCAACATTAATTATTCATCAAATATAAGAACACAAAACAAGAAATACTTGAATTAAAATATGAATATAAGTTTAGAACATAATATCACAAGGTTATAACTAGAGTTTTGAATTCCCTTGGATCAGAATATTTGGATATAACCACATATGACTTTAGTTTCAATACCATAAATAGAAAAAAAGATGAAAGATTAAGAGAAAACTCCTAAGAAAATGAAAAGAGCATGTTAGATATGGTGTTGGATGACTTTTTGTCTTCTTTTCCTACTCAAAATGTCGTTTACTTCTATTTTGCAAAGATCCTTATCTAAAACAAATCTAAGTCCCTACATACTAGGGATGGAAATAAGTTCTTAATAGAATTTCAACTTTTGAAGTGAATCGAACATTAGGAGTGATCTCGTAGCAATATGTCCATTTTTTTTCCAAAATTCATAATTTTGACTAATAATGCTTCAATTTAATGTCATCTCTTAAAAAAAGAAATATTAATTATTCTAATTAAGTACCAAAATATATTCAAAACAAAAAAGATAATTTCAATTAGCATAATAAAATAATATCTTATCAAATAGTCTTGTTCATTCAGGCATTATTTAGGGCTATGTATTGTTGGACAATTTTATCCTTTCCCATAAAATTGGACAACTATTAATTACATTTTTTGGTTTTTAAATAAATTATCGATTAAGTTATGCAATTTAATCTAGATAAAGATAATAAAGTGGCCTAATAAATGATCTAGATTAATGGGTCGAAGTTCGAGTGAAAATAGATCCCAATTAGTATAGACCGGACTCATATCGGCCTTGTGATGAGGGAAGCCCGATATGAAAGCTATATAAAAGTTAAAGTCTCCTGTAGTTGCTTATATCAATCATAAGCATAAAGAATCTCTGACTCGTTAAGAGAGCTTACTTGTTAAGAAAACTATAGAAATTCCTAAACCTCATGTTGAGAAATACTTTCCTTAAAGGTCCCAGGAGATTCGTGATCGTTTGGAGCTCAAAATCAGCAATGGAACCAGAGCTGGAACCGAAATCAGGTATTTCGTATTACTTTCATTTTAAATCCTTTCACGTTTGATCCTGGGTATGTAATAAGGTATGTACTACGTATTACATGTGGTATCAAAGCGATTATGTAATTGGATTGCCAGAAATGAAGGTTTTTTATTTTTCATCTCATATGGTTTTCCTCAATTTTTTATTAATTTTTTATTCATTTTCAGTTTTTTTACATATACAATTATGTAAAAATGACATATATAAGGATAACTGTGAAAAAATAGGTCAAAAACGGGCCAAACGGAGTACAAAATGACTTCTTGGGACTCCAGAAATCACCTCCAGCATCGGTGGACGGAGGAAATGTCAGGCGAGTGAAGTGTACACACCCAACGCTACTACAGTGCATACAAGAGTCGACGTATGATTGGTGCATGCGTTGCACGCACCAATCAAGCTATTACGCGTCGCTCCAGCGAGCGACAGATGAGTGTCTCGCATGTAGCACACACTCGACTGGTGACCCACGCTCCCACGAGCATGGGACGGCGAGCGCATGCTGCACACATGCAGTATCCGCCCCTACACGTAGCATGCCAGATGGAGGGCATGTGTCGGCGTGTGCACACGCGTCTACGCATGGGTGACGCGTGACATGCACCTGCCAGATGCATCTGGTCGCACGTGCGATCCCGCGCCACATGCACTGACATGATGCACCACATCAGCAGCAGATTTCAGTCATACAAATGCTACAATGATTTTTAAAAAAAATCCAAATTTCCTGTAAGGGTCTTTGGGGTGCTTAGGGTCAGTTTTTGGGTCTAGAAAATTCATAAAGTAAGTTTTTCATTTTTCTAGATTTATTACATTAGTAATAAATTAAAGTTTAACTATAGAAAAAAGAATTAAGGTATTTTGAATCCGATTTCAAATGAATTTTCATGCTTCAGACATCATATGAGGAAGATACTATATGCTTCAGCCCACAAGTGTTTCATAATATGTGTGACCGAATTTTTAGTAAAGATAATATTTAATGGCTTTGAGTATTATTGTTGTCCTACATTTGTGTTGATTTCAAGATTATCATCTTAAAGTCACCCTTTCAATCAATAAAATCAGTGTCACCATTGAAACCCGTTTGGTTTCAATACAAAGAAGTGGACAGAGGATGTATTGAATGCTATGGAGATAGCTGAGGTTGATATGACTATACGGACGAATAGGTCATTTCCATTTACATCCATGACCTTGAAAACTCATAAAGCAACTTATGAAACTTGGGATCGGTCTAACAAATTGTATCTGATGACCATTAGGAGATCCATTCCTAACCATCTACTAACTGGACTTTCGAACACAAACATAGTGAAGGAGTTTCTTAATAATATCTCCCAAAGGTACACAGCCTCATCTAGTATTGAGATAAGTGCCTTGATGAAATAATTATTCTCCATAAGGTATATCAAAAAAAGGGGAGTAATGGAGTACATATAAAGAATAATTCATCTTCACAGTAGACTTAAGATGTTGGGACTTCAATGTTTTGATAGCTCATTGCGTTGCTGAGGAAGAGAAACTCAAGTTTGCTACTCCTACAGCCCTCGAAGCAATTTAAGGGAAGACAATGAAGCCATTTCAAATCTTCTTCACATGTTGAAGTTGGTCAAACCAGTGCTGATAAAGGTCCTAAGGACATAAGGAAACTAGTAATATGAGGTTTAAAAGGAAAGGTTGTGGCCATCAGGTTACTCTTTGGCTTGTCAATTTATGAATCTAACTTATGATAATTGTATTAAGTACATGATGACTATCTAGTGGAACATCTGATCAAGGTGCTTCTGCGATGCAGTAGTTCATATCAAGGATAAAGCCAAATAAAGGGAAGGAGAAACTAATGGTTCACAACAATAAAGAAGTGGAAGTAATATCTATAAGGGATGTATGTATAAAACTATGTTGTAAGGTTCATTTGGGTTTTACATGACACATTTTATATGTGATCCTTTGATCAATTTTGGACAAAGAGGGTTAATGTTTTGCATTTAATACTTCTTTCGTATAGTTGTTTAATGCAAAACATAATGGTACAACCTTCTTGTCATATGGTTTGTATAAATTGTATTTTATCTCGAATTAGATAAATGCTTCTTCGTATCTTGCTAAACAAGTTATGAAATGAAGGATCCTAATGAATGAGAAGTCATACATAGTGTGGCATAAAAGTTTAAGCCATATTTCCATAGCTAGGGTTGAGAGTTTGATCAAGGAAGGCATTTCTCAATTCTAGATTATGATAATCTGGGAACATATGCTAACTGTTGCAGGGGTAAGTTGACTAACAAGGATATTAAGATCAACTTATGCTTCTAACTAGTTGAGTTTGATACATAAAGATATTGGTAGACCTTATATAGTTGCATTGTGCAATTCCAAATGTATTCTGACATTTGTTGATGCTTATTTCCTTTACAATGATGTGT
>JANIPM010000007.1:12938383-12953338 GCA_027478405.1 Erythroxylum cassinoides
TTTTGGAATAATTACTGTGTTATTAAAATTATGATGAGATCATAATTACAAAATTCAATTTACAATTATGTATTATTTCTAAATGTTCCTAATTGTAGTTTCATCAAGACCAGATATTGTTAAAATGGTAAAACAAACACGTATTATGTTTTCATCTTACGAAGAAAGTAATTGATCTCATAAATTAAATATGGAGATACTTAAATTAATATGTGAGTGATTATTAGAGAATAAGTTACTGAACTGACTCGATTATAATAAATTCAAATGGAATATTACTTATGTGTCTATGGATTATCTGATAATGATGATTGTATAATTGACCTTCAGATTTGAGATTTTCAAGGTATCTCGTATAGGAATTACTATATTTTGATACTACTTATAAATTATTCTAGGACAATTCAGTCAGTAGTAATTAAATACAGTATGAATTATATAGAGATAATTGAGTAAGTCAATAAAGGATTTGTCACTTTAAAATAATTAGAGAGAATATTCTACTATTCTTAATTAGTAATGATTTATGAAATTCTCTGGCCAGAGTGAATTAATATTTGAAAATGACGTTTTTTAAATTTTTAATTATAAATCAATCACTAATTAGCAATTTACTTTTAATTGTGAATTGGAATTGTAATTTATAATCATTACCAATTTAGTAGGAATCTAATAGGTCAGATGTCAAAGAGCAATTTGTAAAAGAAAAATTAATTTAATTAAGTTGAACTTAATTATAAAGTTTGAGAAACTTTAGGGATCAAATATGAGATATTTGATTTTATTAAAAGTAAATTAATTAGAATTAGAATTTAATTATAATTATAATTAAAGAAATTTAATTTTAATTAAAGTCTCTCATGAAATTTCTATTTTAAAAGGGAAGAACATTTTAGAAGTCGGCACTTTGTCTTCTTCCTCTCAAAATCAATCTTGAGAATTGCTCTGTTGATATCATCAGAGGTTGAACAATTAAACAGCTTGTGATTGATTAATCGAAAAGGTTTCAAAAGTTTTTCAACAAGAAGACGAACAAGGTATAATTTCTAATTCGTTATCATTTTATTCAAGCTTATTTAATTATTGGGATATATCCGAAATCCCAAAAAAGTTTTATTTTCTGCTTCGTCTGTGATTTGATCATGATTGAATTCTAACAAATAATCCTCAATTTAGGTCTATTAGTATTTTGAAACTACCTAAGAAGTTAGATAAACAAGTGAGGCAAGCTCTTCTCTTTGACTAACAATAACATCTATATTAGAGAAATTTTGAAATTGCCATTTATATAATGATCAAAGAGTCTACAAGTTGTACTTAACCTAGAACAATCGTATTCTTATTCACATTTATAGCAAAAACTCTAAAATAGAGAGTTATTTTAGCTCTTGTATTTTTTAATTAGGTAGGCAGCGTAAAAAACGTTAGTAATTTGTTAACCTTTAGTAAGTGTCAATAAGGTTAATCATCTGGCCATTTTGACTTCAATAACTTTTAGGACAAGCCATGCCCATATGCATAATTTCGCTGAATTGGGGAGTGAGGTAACGTGACATAGTCGGATGCCATTCTTCCACCAATGGGAAGATCTGTTCGGTGGTGGGATTGCATAAACGACGAAGTTGCTTACGCAAGCTTATTGGTCATATATAAATAAATAACTTAACTGGCCCTGTCTTAAAAGTTAATGCGACCACAAGGCTACGCAATTTAAATTTGAAACGGCGAGCAGATTGCATCATTTACAAACAGAAAGAGGCCAAAAAATAAAGAACGAAACGTATTGCAGCCACAAGTTCCTTTTCAACCAAGGAACGAGGACAAAGTCTTCTTGGATTTATTGGTCTCTATGGTCGGTCACTTTTCCTATACATTTTTAATGCCATTGAAGACAATGAGTAAAGTAAACATATTGGAACCGACCATAGAATACAAGTAACAGGAAATAATTATATATGAACTCACGCAATAAGATACGGTTTGATTGATTGTTTCATTAAATCTCGTTCACACGTATATATAAAAATATAAAATTTATATTCTTATTGGTTTGAACATACAATGAAAGCATTGTGGTCCATATGCTACTCCTCCCAGCTTGGACGTTTATTTACAGTATCCTATCCTCTTGTTTTAGAATTTAGAAGCTAAAAAGTCAAAGGGACTGCTTGGGCCAGGAGGCCATAAAAGGATAGCATCGTAACTTTACATAACTCGTTATTTTAATCACGTGAGCATATGCTTCAGACTTAAGAGGGAGAGAGTGGGGGTTGATGGAGGAGATGATAAATAAAGCGTGCTATTTTGGTATTGGAGAGTGAACTCAATGCAATGGCGGAAATTTCACATGGCTGTTTGCTTATTAATCCAGTTTATGCTAAATGCCAAGCGCTGTTCTTTAGATAGATGAGATTTCCTAATCCCCATGTTCATTCAGGTATTATGAGTTTTCTTTTTTCTTTTCAACCATTTTCCCACATTCCCAGTTTAGTCGAGGGAGTCAACGTTCAGTTTGTCTTTCATGTTTGGGAAATCCATCGGTGCTTAACATTTTTTTTGGATTTTTGTTCCTGGGTTTTAAGCAGTTGCTGGAGTTCTGAGCTCTTCTTTTTGAGCTTGTTTATTAGTCAACTCCTTTTCTGAATGGTCTCAAATATCTGACTGCAACAAATGCATTGTCCCTCCAGGGTTGGTCACTTGGTTGTCTCGTTCTAAAGGCTTTTAGTAGTTGCTGCATCTTCAGTTGTGTAATATGTAAACACGTAGGAATTTGGCGGGCATGTATGCTTTTAGATCTCTACTCTTTGCTATGCTGCTTGCATTGAGATTAATTGTTTTTAATTTCTGGGTGCAACTGATTTCCATGTAAAACAATGTAAGCTTCAATCTTAGACATTTATATCTGATTATTTCTTTTCTTATCCTTTTTTATGATTCTTCTTTATGTTTCAGGTTCAGTATAAGACTAATTTGAAAACCATAATCTTGTGTCAATGGTCCGTAGTTTGTTATTGGGTTTTGTTCGCCCTTCATTTGCTGTTTTCTTTCTGATTTAAACCTCAACTGCTTGAAAGTCAGACAATTTGTTAACTACTTCAACTACCAACCTTCAGTTCCAAATTCTAATAGTAGAGGGAGTTCATTTGACCATTTTGAAGCTCATCATTCTAATTGCAAACCTTTATAAGTTGATCCTGTTCATCAGCATACTTTTCGATATAGGCTATTTTAGCGCAATCATTTAAGTGTTTTTTGATTTTTTTTACCTAAAATAAAAGCTGACCAGTGTAGTTAGCTCCCCCAAAAGATGAGAAATTTATGATTTTTTTGTTCTACTTGCTTTCTTTAATGTAATTTTGACGATTCTACAGGGTATTGCGACTGCATAACTTCCAAGTCTTGAAAGTCTGCTTCCAATATAGTATCATTGTTCAGAAGAGATTCTAGAGCATATTTTGGAGAATATATGTGTACGCTAATTTTCTGATATTGCCTGCTTAGCCTTGGTGTATGTTGGAGGAAATTGGTTCAATTCTGGATTTTCCATACTCTTACTCCAACATTCCTGATGAATGCTGAATTGCGGTTGCACAGTTATCATATCTGTTTGGAGCTGTCAGAGATATCTCTTGGGGGAATTGAAATACAAAGCATAGAAGTTTTTTCCTACTGCAGTCATCTACTTTCAGCTTAGCATGCCTAGTAATTTTCAGCTTCTACCAGAGTTTGTACAATTGCTCACTTAATGGTTTATGTTATTATTAATTCCACAAGGTCTTCATGGTCATAAAGTAATTTTCCATTTTCAGATAGATGGAGAGGAATCCAATCAATGTATCTATGGACCACGTTGAGATGCGCAAACAACTTGTAAATACTTCCAGGGAGCCTGGACATGATGGATTCCAGCAACCATCACATGAGCATGCTGCAGATTCTTTAAGAAGTAGAAGCGCTACTATTAGAGTTGCTGATCTGAATGGTTCTGAAGTAAAGCCTGTACTTAATTATTCCATCCAGACAGGGGAAGAGTTTGCTTTTGAGTTTATGCGGGACCGCTTCATTCCTAAAAAGCCTTTCACACCAAGTGTTGCCAATGAACCCAATTATGCAACTGGTTATATGGAACTAAAAGGCATTTTAGGCATTAGTCATACAGGGTCTGAAAGTGGCTCAGATATTTCAATGCTCACCATAGTTGAGAGGGGTTCAAAAGAATTTGAGAGAGCTAACTCATCTTTGCATGAAGAGATAAGCAGCTATGGGTCATTTCAGGTAATGCCTCAAACATTATCTAGTTATGAAAACCGAGAACTTATGCACCATTATACATCCTCAGGAGATTCTGATAGATCCTCTACAAAAATGAAAGTGCTCTGCAGTTTTGGCGGAAAAGTCCTTCCCCGACCTAGTGATGGAAAACTTAGATATGTTGGAGGTGAAACACACATTATACGCATAAGTAGAGATATTTCTTTTCAGGAGTTGAAACAGAAGATTTTGGCTATCTATAATGAAGCTCATGTCCTAAAGTATCAGCTTCCTGGAGAAGATCTTGATGCCTTGGTTTCTGTTTCATGCGATGAGGATTTATTAAATATGATGGATGAATGGAATGAAGTTGAAGACATAGAAGGATTGCAGAAACTTTGCATGTTTCTTTTCTCCACTAGTGACTTGGATGATGATCAGTTTGGTTTGGGCAGTTTGGAGTGTGATCCTGAGATCCAGTATGTAGCTGCTGTAAATCGTATCGATTTGGGCTGTAGAAGAAACTCAAACATGCATGGGTTAGCAAGTTCTTATGGCAATAATTTGGATGAATTAAACAAGTCAAAAATTGATAAGGAGGCTAGTCGAGTGGAAACAGTAACTGTTGGGACTAGCCTTGCTCTCTTTAATGGCACTTTTCAGTCTGTGCAACCAATTCTCCACGATGGCTCTCTTGGCTTTGAAACCTATCCACAAGGTTATCACAGACAAGTGATGGATCATGGAGAACTTAAGCATTTACCTTTTCACTTTAATTACAACTCCCCTAACTACTCTCCATGTGGTGAATTTCCTTATTCTATTGGTGTTCATGGAGTTATAAATCAACAAGGACTGCTAAAAGGTCAGTCATATGGTAGCTTTCAAGTACAGAATTCACAGATGTTTTTAGAGGCAAGCCCAAAATCTTATGCTTCTGTTCAGCAGAAGAGTGATATGGAAAAAGCTCAACCAGTAGAGCAGGTTCATTCAGTTCCAGCTGATGAAGTGCCAGTTACTAGTTCTGTACCAGCAAGAGATCCACCATTTTTTCCTTCAACCAGTGGGGTAAGGTTTCAGGAAGATGAAAAAGCCTCCTCTTCCGAAGACACTGTGAATCCTGCACAAGTTCCTAGATCTTGTGAAGATTTTCGATGTTCCAACTTGACTAGTATGCTTGGTGCAGGATGTCTTGATCCTGCCTTCAATCCAATGGGTTTAAACCATATACCAACCCAGAGAGTTTACTATTCTGAGAGAATACCCAGGGACCAAGCAGAGTTGCTGAATAGAATATCCAAGTCTGATGATTCACTTGGTTCTGAGTTTCTTATTTCTCATTCTGATACTGCTGATCATAATCTAAAAGAGGAATCTGTTGAAAGATTGCACCAAAATAACTTGCCTGCCAATTCTGAAGACACCAATTCAGTCACAAAACAATTGT
The DNA here is from genome assembly GCA_027478405.1 of Erythroxylum cassinoides. Classification (NCBI taxonomy): domain Eukaryota; kingdom Viridiplantae; phylum Streptophyta; class Magnoliopsida; order Malpighiales; family Erythroxylaceae; genus Erythroxylum; species Erythroxylum cassinoides. Next base: position 12,944,082 of record JANIPM010000007.1, read on the forward strand.
ATACAGACCAAACCATCAATGATGGACTTTCCCAACTTCAAAAGTTCAAGGAGTTTGCCACTTCAGTTTCTGTTATGAATGAAAAGCTTTCTGATACTGAAGATGTTTGGAAGCATGGGCGCAAGCAGGAAATTCCAAATGATATTGGCAATAAAGATTCTGAAAACCAAGGAAAGGTTCTTAAGGGTGAGGGTGAAGTAGATCATATTGCAGATAATCACAAAATATTCCTTTCAGAGCAAAGCGTAGAAGGTGGATTAGGACACACTGCTTTAACACCAGTAGCTGCTGTTCTGAGCCATAAGGATCATGTATCTGATTTTCCAGATACTATAATGGGGGGCATGGTGTGCAAGGCTATTACTGGTGATAAGGATTTGAGGCACACACAGCCAAAATCTTTGACAGAGAGCTCAACTGAGGGAGTAAATCAAGAAATTTCCCACACTGGAGTGTTGCCAAAAAAACTTGAATCCGTCATTATAGAAATTGATGATAGATTTCCCCACGATCTCGTTTCTGAGATGTTCTCCAAAGGCATATTTACTGAGGATAACTCTGTTATTGGTCCAATGGATAGAGATGGAATTGGTGTGAGTGTAAATATGGATAATCATAAACCAAAGCCCTGGTCATATTTTCAGAAGTTGGCACAAGAGGAATCTGTCCAAAATGATGTTTCTCTTATTGACCAGGATCATATTGGTGCACGGCCAGATTTTATAAAGGATGGAGGAGGAGATTCTGAGCCCTATGGTTATTCTCCTTTAGCAACAGATGGGGTTTCAACGGACCCTGGATATTCACAACTTAATGTTGGTGAAAACAATGGGCATAATTTATCTGGAGTAAGAGAAGCTGACTTGACAATGCATTCTGATCTTGATCATTCCCAAGTTAAAGAGAGTGAAAGTCTGCAGTTTGAAGCTATGATAGAAAATCTGAGATCACCGGAGTCTCAGTATGAGGTATGTGTTGTTGTTTGGTGATTTCATTTGAGAATTCATTACTAATCAGCTAGCCAAAGCAACTTAACTTTGATGGTTTAGGATGGGAATTCAGGAAACAGATATGTTGGCTTTCCTCCTCATGATACCAATACGTTGCAGGTAAAAGTTAGATATTAACATTTTCTACTGACTCTCAAAACTATCGTTTCTTTGTGTACTTGCACTGTTTGCTATTGGAATCCCTTATCGTTGATTCTTCCTATAAGGTTTTTTTTTTTCCCTCTCATAGTCATCCCACAGTTGAATGTTACTTGTGTTTGTGAGAAAGACCTAATATGAGTAAACTGATACTATCTTTTTACTTTTAAGTTGCACTAATTTGACTAATCATTTGAAGCCAAAATAAAAGTAGTACTGAGAGAAGGAACAAAAAAATGATTTGGGTAGCCACCTAACTTTCTTCCTCAACAGAAATATAAACATGAGTCAGTGGAACCTGACCAAATGCCCTCTTCAAAGTAGTGTAGGTGTCTTGCTGCGACTTTTGTTATTGTTGCATATATATCATTCTCTGCATAAAATGATAGTGGTTTTCATGAGGAAAGTGAGCCAAGAGCTGATTATTAGCTGACTGTAAACAGCAGTAGATTTGTTTTTCTTTGATTTGGGTTTCTTCATGCTGCTTTAGCAACAATTAATTACGTCTTTGTGCCTTCTAAACTACAATTTTCTTGTCAAGAATAAAATAGATGGGATGAGGGTTCTGGTTATCAGTCAGGATTCTATAATCACCTTGGCCTTTTCATTTAGTATGTATAATAGATATTGTTGCTTTGTTATTGGAAAAGTTTTGATATATATTTTTTGTTGTATGACACCACTAAAAGCTTGTCTGCCTATGCTATCTTGAAACATTTTTGAGGCCTCATCCTTTGATGTTATTAACTTGTCAGGAATTCTTTCCTTTTGTCCCTCTCCAGCACATTCTAGAATTTCTATTACAATATCAGAGAACTTTTGAACATTACCTACTTCATCGAACTTCAATTCTTCAAACAAACAAACAAACAACAACAATCTAGTAAAAGACCCATTGAATGTAGGGTCTAGGGAGATAAAAAAATATGCAGCCTTAACCCTAACTGGTATGAATATCTCATCTGACACGGGGTGCAAGGGGGGAGGGAGGTTTTTAATACTTCTACTTTTTAATTTGCCAAAAACATTATTTGTCATGCAACCAATACATTTTCCTAATAGTCTGTGATTTATGCTTTTATTTTAAATATAATAGGCATGTGGTATAAGTATGTACGTGTGCGTTAACATGGAGATAGTTTTTTGAAGCATATCCAGAAACTCTTTTTTTTGCCTAGGCATTCTTTCTCAAACATGTTCGCCTCCTTCTGGTTCTTTGAATGTAAATTTGAGATTATTCAATTGGAATTTATCCACAATAAAATTGATGATCAGTTATTGTTTCTTAACCTAATGGCAGATTATAAAAAATTATGATCTTGAAGAGTTAAAAGAACTAGGTTCTGGTACTTTTGGGACTGTGTATCATGGAAAATGGAGAGGAACAGATGTTGCCATCAAGAGGCTGAAGAAAATTTGTTTCACTGGTCAATCATCAGAGCAAGAGAGATTGGTAATTGTTGCTTAGCTGCTGAGATCTGTTTAACCTTTTGTTTTCCTTCCCAGTGATGCATGTTATTTTAGCTAAATACATACCAAATTTGGTACTTGTTTCTTCACTTTATTTTGGGATTTTTGATGAAATATTGTTTAACATTTTTTGTCTTAGGCATTAGAGTTTTGGGGGGAAGCAGAAATCCTTTCAAAGCTTCAACATCCAAATGTTGTGGCATTCTATGGTGTAGTGCAAGATGGTCCTGGGGGAACATTGGCTACTGTGGCTGAGTATATGGTTGATGGTTCTCTTAGACATGTTTTACTTCGGAAAGATAGGTAAATCCTACAATTTAACGATACTATAATCTCATTTTGCCATCTTTTAGCTACATTAAACTGATGTTCTAGGTGGTCTAGAACTTTTTCTGGTTGGGGGGCTATTAAAACTTTACATAATGATTATCGGAAAGTACAATAATTAAAGCACTCTCAGATCTGGATGAGCTCAAATAGCTTGCTAATGAATGGTCAGTTCATTCTCCTCCTTGTGCCTCTTTACATCCATATTTACTTGAACCTGAAGGTACTTAGATCGTCGCAAGAGGCTATTGATAGCTATGGATGCAGCTTTTGGGATGGAATATCTCCACTCAAAGAACATTGTTCATTTTGATTTGAAGTGCGACAACCTGCTTGTCAACTTGAAAGATTCGTTGCGTCCAATCTGCAAGGTATGCTCTTGAGGAATGTGAAAAATCCAATCCTTAAAAGTTTGGTGTTCGTTAACTCAGTAATTGATGACGTTAGGTTGGTGATTTTGGCCTGTCCAAAATCAAGCACAATACCTTGGTCTCCGGAGGTGTACGAGGAACTCTACCATGGATGGCACCTGAACTGCTAAATGGTAATAGCAGTAAGGTGTCTGAAAAAGTAAGTTTATTCCTCATCTTGTTTATTTGCTTTTTCTGGTCTTATGTTTCTGTGAATGATACAAGAAAACTTAGGGAAATCATAGTTGAGTTCATGATTATTGTTCCTAAGTTCGTAACTAGATAGAAAATTTGAGAATCAGAGAGACTGACATAGTCACTTTGTTTCATTCATATTTAATAACAAAGATGTGCGGTTTATACCTATGAGATTGATAGGAACCAGAAAAGAAGGAAAATAGAAGTAACCGAATAATAGAATTTTATTGATAAATTTGAGAGCAAGAATCTTAAACTCCCAAGTCAGTCCGTATGGAGAGGATTAAACTCCAAAAAAGCCCCAATCCGCTTTCGCTCGCCGCTACTCACGGGGCTCACTTACTCTAACTATTAGATATTTATAATGCTAGACTCCTAACAACTCATAATCTACTCCTAAGGATAACTCATAATCTACTCCTAAGGATAACCCATAATCTATTCCTAAGGATACGCAACAATAAAAGATAAAGCCAATTGGCAAAGTAACAGAATAGCTAAAATAATGGGATGTGACTACTGAATATGTGTTAGAACCAATCATGTGCTTTTCTAAATTTCCTCCTAAAATAAGTCTTAAGAAGTTGAGGCGGAGGTGTCATATCAAAGATCCATTATTGCTAATTAGAAAAATAGGTGAATTAATTTAGTCCTTAATCACCATTTTACTAGGAATAAGTCATATACTTGTCTCAACAAACATTATCTTCTTTTATATAATCTTTGGACCACGAATTTGTACATTAAAAAAATTTCTGCTAATTCTCAGGTTGATGTCTTCTCCTTTGGAATTGTTTTGTGGGAAATTCTGACTGGCGAGGAACCATATGCCAACATGCACTATGGTGCAATCATAGGTGCTAATTTAATACTCTGTTTTTCTCTGTTCTTTTATGGTTCTGCTTGTATTTTTTGTAAGTTATGGTTTCTGCTTGTATTAGTAGGTTGTTTCTGATTAATTACCAATTATAATAACAATACAAATGAACATAGCAAGACTATAGAAATTGACCCTAAAGGAATGGAATGTTGTAGCGACTAAATGTTGTAGCTTAATAATTTTTTGTGCTTTGACGATTGGCCTTGTACACTAGTATGGTTGTCAACATAAATGCCAAAAATCAAGTTTCCAATATGCAAGGATGCCTAGGGTCTAATGTACTCAGTAGGATGAGATTAAATGGACATCAAACTATGTTAGTTACAGATAATTGCCAATAAGGACAAGTCTAAATTCTATCTGTTCCTGACTTTACGAAATTTAACTTATCTTTCGTATTTTTTTTGTAGTGGCTGTATTCTCTTTTTCTGCTGCTTCTTCTTTCTTGCCTTTATTGCACTTGTTACTACAAAATCAATTTTCATAAGCTCCTACGATTTAGAGCATTATAGTTAATTGGGATCAACTCCTTCTGAACTGATGCACGGTTCAGTAAGAGGGATTTAATAATTTCAACAATTGAAGAAATAAGAGCCACATAGAATTGAAAATAAACAGCTGTTAAAATTCCGGATCATACCTTAAAAGTCACAAGGGCATTAACCATAAAGAAATTTTTTAATCTCATGGGGAACCAATTTTGCAATAATTCAGTCTGTGGGAATGAGGGCCAGATTGAAAACTATCGTATCAATGTTGATTCTGAATTTATTCCTCCAATTGAACTAAGGGATGGAACTTGTTTCACTCATCCATTGCAATGTTGTTTTGTGTCAAGTAGTATCATGATCAGATTTTTTTTCCCTGAAAAGTCTCATTTTATCATCTTTTCTCTCATTTTCATTTCCTTTCGTCTCTATGCTTGTATATTTAAAAAATATCATCCTTGAAATTGTAGAAAATTGTGTGATTCGCTGAAAGCATTTGCGTTCATGCATTGGTTATTTGTGCTGTATTTGTTGTGCTCAATAAATTGATTAATTTTACAGGGGAAGTCACATAATTTCTAATAGTAAGATATAGACAGGATAGTTGACGAATGAAGAACTTGTTTTCTCTCTGGAAAGTTGTGTTCAGATTAAACCAGAACTGGCAAAGGCATTGAATAGTACAGATTCATATCAATAGCTTTGATATCAATAGTGTTACCTAAAAGAAGATCAGTAATCATTGTTTGGAGATCCGGCAGGGTTTGCAAAGTTGAAACTATTAAATTTGGGTTACACAGCTTTCAATTGCAGAAAGGAAATGAAACTACTGATCTGAATGTTGGACTTGATTCCAACACTGGAAGTGTGTAGCTTTCAATATACATATAAATGAAGTTCACAAGGAAAGCATACTATCAATTTACTTGAAAAGTCATTTTTAGATATATTACTGAAAACAGAAACACCCAAGTTGGTTTAAATGTTTTTATATTTTATTCGTTATCTGATACACTTTATGGATTTTTAGCACCTCGTTTATGTTTGTAACATTTGTTAATGAGGTCCAGGAGGAATTGTGAATAATACTTTGAGGCCAGCCATTCCAAGGCCCTGTGATCCTGAATGGAAAAGGTTGATGGAACAATGTTGGGCTCCTAATCCTGCATCAAGGCCTTCTTTTACAGATATTGCCAGTCGTTTGCGGGTTATGTCAGCAGCTGCTAGCCAAAACAAAGTGTATGGTCACAAGGCATCCAAGTAATAGTTTGAATACTCCCAATTGCAGTTTTTCCACAATGTCACAGATTGATTCACTTGACTGTACAAAGTAGATATTTATGGTGTCATATTAGTAAAAGGGAGAAGCTAGCTTCCATTTATGTTTTTGAAATGGAAGATTTTCTCTCTAAATAATTTGAAATTCTTCTTTCCAGAACGTTATGTAGTCCCTGGATTTTAAACAAAATTTATAATAGTTTCAGGCTTTTCCATTTTGGTTTGTGCTGCGCATCTTTCCCTAGCTATTATTTATTTGCAATGTGGAATTCTATGAGGCTTTCCCATGTTTTCTTGTGGATGCCAATTTTCATCATAATTCCTGTATCTATTTTCTGGCATGGTTTGAATTGCAGATTCGAGAAAACCATTGGTATTGAATAAAGAATCTGGTAGAAATAGTAGCTGTTGTTGCGGTGTTAACCTGGTATATTTTCTGTTCCATGACTCGAAATTGATTGGATGAATTGGATAAGAGCAAGTTTTGATCAGTATCAATGTGCTCCCCAATTGCTGAACAGAAAATGCTACTTCTCGTCAAAGTTTGGATGCTTGTGCGTTACTTTGCCAGGATAGATGAAGTGCTGCTGATCAAGCATTAGGAACTCCTTTGCCATTTGTCGGTCTAATTTTCAGGTAAAATCGCATAATACGAATAATCTTCCAAAGTTACCTGGTTGATCAGGTCAATTCGCAGTAACTGTATCAACTTGTCATTAACACTGGAGAAAGAAAGGCAATAGAATGGTGTAAGCAAGGGTTTAAGTTACGGCGTTTATGAGTATTTCGTAAGGGAAAAGAAGAAGGTTCACAATACACACGCAACATACATCATTTTTGCATAATAATTTTCTCTGTCTTCTTCAGGTCATTGTTGGAATATTTATATGATAGGTAGTTAGCGAGAATCCCGGAGTTTGTTAGCTCCTGTGGATGTTCTCACTCTCCCCTTACAGCCTGGACCAAGGCCTTTCTCCATTTGTAATGACATATAAAAATAATAACTATAATGGGCTGCAAGCCCAACACTACCCATTTAACTTTTAAACTACTAATAACCCAAACCCCTTTAACAAAACTCACGACTACCTTTCATTATTTTCCCCAATTCCCTTTCGACAAATCCCTAGATTCCCAGACTACCGATTCCTCATATCACTATTACTTCCTCTGCTTTGAATGCAGTCTCTAATAACTTCTTGAAATCAGAAGTAGCAACCCCCAAACACAAACGAATATCCATCCTCAAACCCTACTCAAATAGGTAACATATGTCTTCAGGATTTATCATAGCCTCCAATGCATATTTAGACAAGGTTGCAAAGCGAGCCTCATAATCAATCACTAACATCTCCCCTGTCTAAACCAAACTTATGAACTCCATCTTCTTTCGATCTCGATATAGCTACGAAGTATATTTATCTCTGAACTCTCTATGGAACTCTTGCCAAGTCATTTCTCGAGTCTCATAAGATCTCTTCACCGACTTCTACTAAGTCAGTGCATTGCCTTGGAATAAGGAAACAATGTACTGTAACCTTCTTTTTGATGTACACTTCTAAAACCAACTCAGTCTGCTTCTACCTTGCCTTAACCTCCTCAAGATCAGTAGTACCCTGAAACCCTAGTGCACCCATCTTACAAATCCACTCATATTTGCGATCCACCTTAAAATCACCTCGGGCTGGAGGCGCAGTAACTACCTGCTACACCATTTAAAAGAACTGCATCATCTACGGTAACATTGACACCTCTTCTCCTACTCTATCTATTCTAGCATCCGCCTACTCAGGCACATCCGCAACACAAATAAAATTACCTGATTTCCTAATTGACACAGGGCCAACAGTATCCTCTCCTAAAGCCATCCTAAATAGGACAAGAACGCATCATTTGTTTTTTTTTACTCAACACATCCCTAGAAACGTAAACCTACTTTAATACTAGCTAATGTGACATTCCCAAAAATTATTAAACCACAATTATCCAAATCGTTCCCAAAGCATAATATTAATCATGAAATTCCTCATTAGTTCCAAAAGAGATTATTGTTTGTCAAACACAAAAATATTTTATATAACACAACTATACAAACTGTCACATTCAAAGATATATACAATCAAATGATTTTACTCGATTAATCTGCTGCCCCCACCTAAACTCCACTTTGTCAGTCCCTTACTGAGGTTATTGATAATCTCTCGATCTCTTAAAAAAAGTAATAGCAATGGGTGAGCTGCCTACTTAATAAGGTTAACCGACCGTAACCTTAAAACCAAAAAATTATAAAACTTAGTCAAGAGATTAAAACATACAGTATACGAATATACATAACATGACTCAATCTAATATGAAAAATTAACAAACATCTCAAAATTTACCAAACAATGATTAACATAAATATTAATGTACAAATGGCATTTATGAATTGTCTTATAATTATTGAATTGTCACGGACCTGTTTAACCTAATAAGCTTATATTCAATGACCTGCCAGCTCATCTCATCTCATCTAAATATAATCTCTCACATAGTGGAAATGTAATTAAATGTATAAATATCGGCACAAGGTACTTCAATTTCTCAATCTCTTTTGGTACCTTTATACTACTCCAGTACCTAGCCATCAAAACAAGAGATCCTCAAGACTCAAGATATCCCGGTTGCACTCCAATACCTAGCCATTGGCACAAGACATCTTTGGAACTTAGGATGTCCCTGTATCTGTTCCACGAACAGATACCTAATCACTACTCACTCATCTCTAAACATCCTATCAATCTGTAACCATCGAATGTGGTCTATCCTAGGCAAGCCATCAATTTTCGATTTTCACTAATTATTCACAACATATTATTAATCAATTTTTATTTAATAACACATTTTCGTCGAATTAACAATCAATACACCTCAGTATACATAACAAAATATAAACACAAAATACTTTATAATTCATGTATGAAACCATTAACTACTAATTTAATTAATGAATAAATCAAAATATAATTTATTAATAACAAGATGATACTTTATTTTAAGAGTAAAGTCTAATGTTATC
>JANIPM010000007.1:13164226-13182056 GCA_027478405.1 Erythroxylum cassinoides
GATTTGAGTGAACCATCGATGATGGTTTCTCGCTGAGTTCGCAAACTCACCCAACATTGCAACTATTTTTCAGGGATCGAAGAGTACCCCGTTAGGCGAACGGGAGTATGTCTACTGCACTGGAGTCGGAGTCTTGGGTCGGGATCAGTTCGCGTCTGCATTAGCGTCTTTCTGAGTCGTGTGTAAATTAGTATTTCCGCGATTTCTACTGAATTGAACTGTTATTGTTTAGGGCTCCAAATTGATAAATGTATAATTGAAATGTGATTACTGAAATTGTGTTTTAATCGAATGCATTCGTTTTAAGTGGACCCAACTGTTTATTGAATTGTGCATTGTGATCGAGTCTAAAAAGGTTTTAATAATTGCATACTGAGTTTTGTACCGAATTTTAGTGGCGTAGCTTACCAATTTCGTGTGGCACGGACTCGGATATCACCCACGATATCGGGTTCGGGTCCTGCAGGGTTGGGGTGCTACAAACAATGTGATTGGTTCAAATGAACCTAAGATAGAATTCTACTACACGATACTCGCTTGTCATAGACAACCATTTCCATGCAAAGTAACCCTAAAATAACACCAAAAATCATCCTAGAAACCATTTCATATCCAAATGAATCTGTATATCCATTCAAACATACTTACAAAGAGGAATTAAATTAAATGTAGTCCCAAACCTTAAAATTGGCAAAGTAGTTCTTCTAATGCCTTTCCTTTCCTTCCTCTTTGACTTTGCTTGACTCTCTAACTAGAAGCACCACAAATACAACTCTTAGATCCCAATTTCAACCTTATAATTCCAAATCTTCGTGGGCAAAGCAAGAAAGATGAAGATGAGAAAACAAACTATAAACTTTTACCTTGATTCTTAATACACCCTAGACATGCTATAATACTTCTAGGATATATCTTAGGGCCTTACATGATTGAACACCTATAAATAACCCAAATCATTCCTTTTTAATCCCAATAACTTTTATTTCATAAACATAGATGCTCAAAAGTTTAGCTCTATAATTATTAATTGAAAAAGATTTGTATCTCGGACTGTAAAATGAAATAACATCTACTAATAATAAAACTGGTGTTATTAAATGCTATGCGTAAATTATACCATCATCTAAAGATTGTCCTATTTACATTATAAGCTGCTTCTCTAAATTGCAAGGCACCACGCATTAAAAGCTAAGTTTTAGGAGTTATTCTTTATGTTGTAATTCAGTTGGAAGATGACATGGCTTCCCAAAAATTGGCCTATACAATGACATCCCATTTGGTGTTTTGTAAGCCACCCTATAGGCTCATAATGTGTCTTCCAATCTTACGCTCCAATCCTTCCTATTAGGCTACACAGTTTTCTCCAAGTTTAACTTGATTTCTCAATTTGAGACTTCTGCTTGCCCTTTAGTTTAGGGATGGTAAATAGTAGAAACTTTGTGGGTGATATGATATTTTCTAAACATTGCTTCTATCACCCTGTTGTAGAAGTGGATTCCTTTGTCGTTAACGATGGCTTTCAGTATCTTGAATCTAGAAAGAATGTTAGCCTTAACAAAATTTGCAACAACCTTCGCATCATTAGTCCTAGTGGGTTTAGCTTTCACCCATTTAGAAACATAATCAATCACAAGCAATATATAAGTAAAGCCAAAAGACGGAGGGAAAGGTCCCATAAAATCAATGCCCCAAAAATCAAAAATTTCACAGAAAAGGAAAGAAGTTTATGGAAATTAATCCTTACAGGACATGTTACCTGACTGTTGGGATCTATCAAAAGATTTGCAGAAGGTATATGCATCTTTAAACAATATTGGCCAGTAAAATTTGGTCTTTAGAGCTTTATGAGTTGTCCTTTTCACTCCAAAATATTCTTCACACGCGAGCAAATGGTAGAAGGCTAAAATTGATGATGATTCATTTTCAGTACACACCTCCTAATAATTTGATCTGTGCAGTGCCTCTAAAGATATGGGTCATCTCATATGTAATACTCTGCTTCACTCCATAGCTTATCCCTTTAAGTTTTTGACAAACCAATAGGTAATTCATTAGTAACTAAAAAATTAACAATGTCTGCATACCAAAGTAGTGTCGGATCGGTAGATAATAATTGCTCATCTAAAAAGATTTCTTACAGAAGGATATCATATTCTTCTTTTATTAAACGGTTAAGATGGTCTGCCACCACATATTTTGTCCACTTCTGATCTCTGATCTCTGAGTTAAATTCTTGAAGGAGAAGAATCCATCCGATCAGCCCTAGTTTTGCTTCTTTCTTTTTGATAAATTATCGTAAAGTTGTATGGTCAAAATAAACAACAACTTTAGCACCAAGCAAATACGATCGAAATTTTTCCAAAGAAAAAACAAAAAATAATAGTTCTTTTTTAGTTAATTAGGTTGTACTTAATTAAGAAGAGATCATTATTTAACCCTAACTATTAGGAAACCTAAAACAAGCTCTTTAAGTTTATCTGGACAGCCGCGTTATAATTAAGAAAAATAGACCAATCTAAGCAATAATCACACAAGCTCTGATTATTTTACTTATGCTACATTATCCCTAACGATTTAACATTGTTAGTTGCCACATACAACCTTTAACATAACTATTACGTATCGCATTCAAGTTCTAGCAATAGGTCTTCATGAAAACGATTCAATAGAGCATGGAAAGCATTCTTACACAATACCTAATCATTAATCTCAAGATAACATAAACAGTTCAAAAAAAGAGAAAGAAAACGAAACACAATGACGTATGCTTAAATGTGTTCCTTGACATCGATTGCACCTCTGAACTGACATCAAGTGGGTTAACCCTCCATTTTTTTCATCAAACTCCAAGAATTAGCCAAGAATGTCTCCATCATTGTTAAAAACTGACCAGAATTAAGGAAGAATTAGATATAGTCATTTTTCTGCAAACTTTCCATTTGTAATCTCCAAGAATGAAGAAGAAGAAGAATCAGTTGTTGTCCACTCCCCTTCTTGAAGACTAAAGATGAATAAATGAAGAAGGATCAGGTCTGTCCAGTCCTTTTGCTCCAGCCCTCATCAAGATAATTTTTATATCATGAAAATGCCTAATGCTCTCTCGATTTCATCACATCCAGCCATCATGTTAGTGTAGTCGTCACACCTTCTTTATTTCAGCCCTCATGTGCAACCTTACTAGAAAAGATAAGGTCAGGAATGCAATAATCAAAGACAAATTAAAAGTGGCTAATACTAGTGAAAATTAAGAGAAACAAAGGCTTAAGTGATTCCGATGTTAAGAGGAGATACATTAAGGTTTTAGTGAGAAGATATAAAAAATTTGTACTTAGAAACTGTAAGAGATAAAAAGGAATACCTAAGAAAAACTAGGAAGAGATTATCAAGAATGATATGACTCTGTTGGCCTACCGAAGATATCACCCCTTAATATAAAACTTTAACACATTAGGATACACATAAATCATCTCATATAAAAAGGTTTTTCTCGTTCTTATAAGTCTTTTAAACATTTTCCTTCAAATCTTATATCTTGTATTTAACCTAAACATTTAATATGTAGTACTTCCCTCTTAATTTTTTAGACTAAACATTTTCTTACTTAGCTTGCGTATCTTCTCATAATGACTTGGTTGATCGGTCTATTTACTTGTTTTCATATTTGTATATCTATTTACTTATTTTATTTTTATTTTTATGTAATTAGTACTATTTATTATTTTAATATGTATATGCATATTATATATTTTTTAATACAAGTTTATCAAAAATGGTCTCTCTATTAATTAAACATAAAGATGCATACCATTAGACTTTCCTAAACCCTGCCTACTACTAGAGTTCCGTAAACTCCATGTATCAATGTGACTTTATTAGATTGTTATTGTTGTTATTGTAGTAATGTCATTACAATTAGACGACTGAAATACAAAGGATAAAATTGAAAGAAAATGAGAGATGGAAATGAATTGAGAGAAAAAGAAGAGAGAGATATATCATAAGTAAATTAACCTTCTTTTTTTTTGGTGCAAAGGAAAGTTAAAAACAACAAAGCAAAGAAAAAGAAAAAAGGAACAAAAAGCCAAGCCCAGCTATCATGCTCTCTCAAACAAAGTGCCAATAGTGTCACCAACAAGAGCCATGCAGACCAAGCTTGGGGGAGACAACCAAAACTGAAATGGCAACTTATTATAGCTACCCATTTTGGCTAAAATATCAGCTACACTATTACCCTTCCTGAAAATATGATCACAAGACACATCCCAACCCCATTTGAGCATAACTTGAATATCTTCAATTATGTTTGCATGAGGATAGAAGTAATAATCGGTATTGTCAATTAATCTCAAGGCTTCCATAGAATCGGAGAATAAAACAACCTGTTTAAATCCCTTATCCCAAGCAATACGAATGGGCAATTCAGCACTCATATTAGTGTCTCTGCCAATATATTCAGAAAATCCACCCAGCCATTGTCTATGACTATCACAAAAGACTCCACCGATACCGGCCTCGCCCGGATTTCCCAAAGCACTCCCATCCACATTAAGACTAACAAAATTATTCATAGGCTGCTACCAGCTAACTAACCTACTGCGTCTATGACTGGTAACGCTAGGTTTCAAAAAAATTTGGTTCCAATCCCTTATAGTATTTTCCACAAAGTGAAGTTGTTCAAGAGGTAGAATAATACAATCCTCAATAACTTCTCTATTTCTAATACACCAGATGGACCAACCAATTGCCAAGAAAGTGACATCTATACGATCACCATTTTCCAATAATGCAGAGTTTAAACAATTAGCCTTAAACCATTGGAAGAAAATAGTTGAATCTGAAAATTACCAACAAGTAGAAGAAAATTTTTTCTAAATCTCCTTCACCTTTGGACAATCAACACAAAGGTGAAAAATTGTTTCAGACCCCATACCGCATCGTTTGCACCCCTCAGTTGGAGAAAAACCTATATGAAAATGTCATTGCTGAGTATGAACCCTCTTATGCCAAATCAACCAACATAAAACTTTAACCTTTTCTAGACCACACAAATGCCAAATCCAATTCCACTGTTCATGATCTTCATCCTCATCTTTCAAAGCTAGCCACCGAAAATCAGTTTTTACTGTATATTGACCAGAAGAAGAAGGGCCCTATGCGAGTTTATCTTCCCCCACAACTATAATATGATGACGAATTCGAGGAAACTCACTACGAATTGCATCAGGAATTTCTATAAGAAGGTTGCAAAAATTCCAATCATCAACATCATTAATATATCAGATATCATCATGCCCCAATCTTCCTCCTCGACTCGATTCAGCCTATTAATTATTGGCCCTTGACCCAACCAATTATCGTGCCAAATAGACACTGAAAAACCATGGCCAATTCTATACTTGTAACCATTTTTGAGTTCATCTCGGACTTTAATGATGTCTAGCCAAACCTTGGAGCAATTTGACTTCTTTTCCCAATCAAGAAAGTTCTACCCTTTACCATACTTGTCAAAAATAAGAGAAACCTAGTTTTTATTGGGTTGCTCGTGAGCTGTCCAAATTAACTTTCCAAGAAGTGTAGTATTCATTAACCAACTCTGGCATAGACCCAATCCCCCCGTAGAATTTGGTTTAGTCACTTTATCCCAAGAGATTAATTGAATCCCTCTTCTGTTATCAGTGTTATTCTAAACGAAATTTTTGATTACTTGGTCTATTTTACTGCAAATAAGGCTTGGAAGCCAAGCAACCTGTATTAGATAATTAGGCATCGCATTAAGAGTAGATTTTGCCAAAGTTACTCGCCCTGCCATATTCAGCAAGCTATCCTTCCACCCAGATAATTTTTTATTCATTCTCGTCACCAAGTCATTAAAACTACTACTTCTTAGCTTCCCATCACCGAGATCAAATCCAAGGTAGTTGCCAAGGTGTGCAGTGGCTTTAATGCCCAACATACTCTCCGCATGATCCTTTGTGGCTCAAGTAACACCATTAGAAAAATAAAATTTTGATTTAGCCACATTAATCTTCATCCCTGAGGCAACACTAAACTTGAGTAACATAACACTAATCTGTTGAGCCTGGGAGCTTGTTGCTTTCGAACAGAGGATAACATCATCCACGAAGAACATGTGAGAAATTTTAACTCCCCCATGACAACAAGCTACTAGGGCCCAAATATTGTCGACAACTTGTTGGTTAATCATTGCCCTAAGTTTCTCCATATACAAGACAAAAAGATAGGGGGACAAGGGATCGCCTTGTCGAATTCCTCTCTTTGGACAAAAACTCAGGAGGCGCTTGCCATTTCAAAGAATAGAAAGTGAAGTCTTCCTAATGCAATTCATAATAAGTGAAACCACTGTATTTGGAAAACCAAAATCAAATAACGTACGATCTAAAAAATTCCACTTGATCCGATCGTAGGCTTTTTCAAGATCGATTTTAATTAACATTGATCCAGCTTTACTCTTAGACCGCCTCATAGAAAACGTCATCTCCCTGGCCATCAAAATGTTATCAATAGTGCTTCTGCCTGGAATGAAACTGCTATGAAAAGAGTGGACAATAAAATTTAAAAACGGTCTCAACCTATTAACAATGATCTTTGTTACTAATTTATATGTAACATTACACATACTGATTGGCCGGAACTTCTTAATAGAGTCTGGTGAAACTTCTTTAGGAATTAAGGCAATCAATGTTTCTTCTGAAATACCATCAATTTCGCCACTGATAAAAGCTTTTTAAATCGTGGATACAATAGACCCACCCACCGTATCCCAAAATTGTTTAAAGAATATAGTTTGAAAATCATTAGGACTTGGAGATTTATAACGTCCCATTGAGCTAAGAGCGTTCCAAACCTCCTCAGGCTGTACTGGCTTGGATTGAGAATCAATTGCATCCATACTCAAAGTTAAGTTATTTTGACTTATTCTACTCTCGCCATTTCCTTCAGAGTTGGCAAACGAATCTTTGAAATAAGAAAAAAAAAACTTCATTCTTAATAGCTCCAAGGTCAGCACACCAATCATCAGAACCAGTCAATTTTAACTTCTCAATTCTATTCCTTTTCATGCGCACCACGGTTGTGGCATGAAAAAACCTTGTGTTTTTGTTACCAAATAGGAGATTTTGTTCTCTACTTTTTTGAAACCAAAGAACTTCTTCTTAGACAAGAACTTGGTTATATTTGAAGGATAGCCTTTTCTCAAGATCTGTCAAATTAGAAGAATCATAATGTTGAAGTCTTTGTTGGACATTGACAATTCTAGCTTTTAGGTGTCGTTTACTGTGAAAAATATTTCCAAAAATATTTTTATTAAAAATCATACAAGCCTTCTCTGTCCTCGCGAGAGCTTCGTGTGGAGGAATATTAGGGTCTTCAGTACTCTGAATCAGCTGATGAAAATGATTATCCATTAGCCAGGCTACTTCAAATCTAAAAGGCCTCAAACCTCCTGTTTGTCCAGTGTGATCAAGACCACCCAACTGAGCAAGAATAGGATTATGTTCGGAGTAAATTCATGGAAGATGGGAGATTACAGCTTCAGGGAACATGATTCTCCATTCTACAATAGCAACTGCTCGATCAAGGCGCTCAACAATTCTAGGGTAAGAATGTCGAACTTAAGTAAACTTTTACCCCACAAAGCCAAGATCAACAAGGCTACATCTTTGAAGATGTTCACTAAATTTGGCAGCTCTTTTTGCATAAAAGCAACCACCCTACTTCTCTTACCTACTAAAAACATCATTTAAATCACCAATTACTAGCCAAGGAAGGTGTCTACCTGCAAACCTCCCCTACAAATCGTCCCACATTTGGTCTCAGAGGCTCGGAGCGATGCTGGCATAGACAGTAGACAAAATCCAGGAACTCCCATCAACCATGACAACATTTCCAGAGACCATTTGAGAAGTTAATATGACATATGTAAAACTGCAACAACTAATTTTTCAGAAGACCCAAATACCTCTAGAGCTACTGTTCGGATCACAAATAGAAAAGCCATCAAACCCCATTTTTTACCAATGCCTCTTTTGATTTGTGAAAGGAACTTTAGTCTCAACTAAAATAACCATCTCCACTCTATTAGCTTTAATGAATTCTCGAGCATGATGCCGAGCAACTGTATTACCAGCACCTTTAATATTCTACATTAAGATATCAAAATTAATCATTAAATAAAGAGAAAAAAGAGGAGCAAAGGATAATTAATCAACGATGACCATATGGGTCTGCTCAGCCAAAACATTAGCTTCCGTAGAGTTATCCTCAATGTCCAGAGCGATATCGACATCATTCATCTGATTATTAACAGTGTCGAATTCCATTGTCCCCTTTATATCGCCAGCAATATTCGGGAGCCTAGTTTTATGGAAGACACCTCCCATATTAATAGCTTGACCCTTACCAATAATGTCTTTATCTAGAATGTAAGTAAATATAGCTCCAACAAGTGGAGGCAGAACACTAGCTTATTTTGGGCTATCATCACTCACCACTTGAGCCTTCCCATGGCTTTGATCACCATTCTTTTCCATAAAAGTGAAAATTGATTCTGTATTGGTCTTCGACATTGTTTTGTTATCCATGCGTGAATATACACTTTTGTTTTTCTTGTCCCCTCGTTTCTAAAGATTCTTAATATTGCGTTGGCCAATAATTAAAGTTGGTTGAGAGCCATTCAATCTCTCCCCCATTTGACTTCCCTTTCAAATCTCATATATTGCCGCCTCCACATTGGCAAGTCTTTGGAATCTGTTTCCATTAATTCCCAAACTCAAATTCTAAAAATGTCCTTGGCCCTCTATTTTTTCTTGTTACAACCATCCATTCCCCATGAATGGGCCATCTTTCATCCTTATTGGAAGGATCAATATTTGGACTATTGTTAGTCATTGAATCACCAATCTCAGCACTAGACTTTCTTGTGGAACATGTCTCTAAAACATGCCTGTAAATTCCACAATGAAAACAATATCTTGTGAAGAGCTTCGTACACTACTCTATATTTCACATCCTCAATTCCAATCATTAGAACCAATAGTTTACGAAGATCAATTTCAACACAAATTCGTGCAAACTTTCCTCTGTTCGCATGAAAGTATTCCCATCTAGTTTTTTTGGTTGACTTATAGATCTAGCTAAGGTTGCGAGCACATTTGCATTGTAGTATTGCATAGGTAATTCCGGGATCCTAACCCAAATAAGAACTTGATCAAAACTAGCAGTTGAAGAATGGAATTTAGGACACCATTCTCGCACCATAAGATAATGGTCTTGGATGATCCAAGGACCTTTTCTTAAAGCAACATGTCTATCCTCATCGTTTGCAAATTTAATCATGTAGAAATCATTTTCCAAATTAGTTATTTCAATTTTACCTTTGGGTTTCCAAAGCTGATCGATTTTTTATGACAAAAAATAAAACCGTACCGACTTACCCAACACCTTGACGATCACAGTCCCCTTCAAAGATTTCTCGAGCTTATCCCGAAAATCGCAATTGAAATAGTAATAGAGCAAAGGTTCATGCTCATCCCTATACTTAATTCACATAGTTTCATCATCACACAAATTAGCCAAGTGCTCAATATCCATGTCCTCAACATGTGGAGTTAATTTGCTTTGACCCCCAGATGCTATCAGGAAACTCTTCGCGACGAATACTAAAAGCCTCTGTTGTCTCTGTATTGTTATCCGATGGGTCTGGCGGACGTTGTCGTTTAACCTGCGAGTTCAAAGTGGAACCCTACTTGATGCGTCACATCGCTTTTTAGCTTCTTACAAAACTTATTTACCAGCATTAACCTTCTTACAAACTCGTTCAAAATCAAATTTCTTCATATGTTAAACTATGAATTTCAGCACTCAAAAATCAAATAATTAATATGCTAATTTTTATAAATTTTGAGGTTAGTTGAACATTTAACTAAGTGATTCAACGCATTTTTCAGTATCATATAAAAGCAGAACTACATCTTGTTTATCTTAAAGGTTTATCAACGTTCCATCAAATAATATTATTTTTCTTTCAATCCCGTATAAAACAAGATAATAATTACTTCAACCTATTCGACAAACTTTTGATTAGAGAACAATATTAGAAAATTCTACAAGCCCCTCACCCTCAACTTGGGGTGGCAAATGTCAGGCTTGAACAAAACTCCAGGCTCCCGGTCCAAGCTCCAGCCGAACTCGATCTAAACTGGGCAACTCAAAACTTTATTTATTGGAGTCAATCAAGTTCGGCCGATCCCAATCAAAGAAATTTTAAAAATAAAAGAAACCTTTATCTTTAAAATTTTGAACTTTTCAGTCAAACTTAAGCTTAAGCTTGGATATGACCGGAAGCTCGTCAACTTGGACCAGGTCCGTTGATTTTAAGACGAGCCACGCAAGCTTTGTCATTACCTAACCCCAACTCGTACACGGGCAGATTCTATCAAAACATAACTTAAGAGACCGAGAAAAGGGAAAGGTGAATTACACTCAATAGCTGCAAAAGCAAGCAGTGAACTTCTCTCTAATTCTTGAAATTATTGACTCCCATTTGTTCTCCTACGATACAACTGACTTGAAAAAAAAATTTTGCGTGATTCTCTTCAACTTCTTCATAACCTGAGAGCAACATCTTCATTCTCTTCTATGTCAGGTCGCACAGAAATAAGAGAGGTTATACATAATCCTTCAACCTTCGTATGACAATGAAGGGAAGCCAACATCCAAGGATGACAAAGGAAAGTCAACAAATAGTTGAAAGGAATAGAGGAAAGATCATGCATCGGTTCTTTCCTCAGCTATTGGCCTCTGTAGATGCTGAAGCTGTTTTTGCAGAACCTGCGTAAGGGGCAGAACAGATAATGAAGCACGTGAAAATCATGACAAAATTAATCAACAACGATGTCAATTGTTGTTGTAGTTCAGAAAGATATTTTCGAGGGAACAGATGCAAAGAAGGATGAAAGCCTCGTCACAGTTCGAACAAGCAGTAATCTATCTCCATTTTATGCACGACAGTATAAGAATTACACCTTAATAAATATCTGAGGGGTACTCTTTCACTACTACAATTTAAGGATGCATGCCAATACGTTGCAGCAATCAAGTGCATACAGATTTGGACTGCCTTTTTCAGACATCAACATTTCTAAATCATGGTGAACAACAATAAATGAACAATAGCATATTGGTTGGAAGTGGAGTAATATAAGATAGAAACATGCAATAGAAATATCAATTCCGCAAATAGTATAGAATTTCACATTTGTAGATTAAAAAAAATTCAAAACTACAAGCTGCAAACACAACTTTGTACAGACTTGATTCTTGAACATAACTCATACGTTAATCTAATGCTTTTCAGCTTAGCAAATGTAAAATATTGATCACACGCTTAAACATGTTAAATGAAGGAAAGAAAATTGTCATAAAACATGAGTTTAAAGAAACATTATATATAAGATAAATGTTACCTACAAATACAAATATTCTTATATAATATCACATACTCTTAACTGAATTTAAGAATAATTGTATTAAGATAAATACACTTACTATATCTTAAAAGAGAATAGAGAAGGTCTTTAGATCTGTTCAAGTTCAGTTCATTAAATCTAAACACACTTACTATATCTTAAAAGAGAATAGAGGTCTTTAGATCTGTTCAAGTTCAGTTCATTAAATCTAAATTATTGAAATGGTAAGTATAGGAAGTTTACGATGAAGTCTATGATAAGACCCAGTTCTTGCTAGCAGTCCTTTTCTGGGAAAATAAATACAAGGATAGGGGTTGTAGAAGTAGATGAGGCATATATTACTGGGAAAAGAAGTAACAAAGACGCTGGTAGTTTTTCAGAGATTATCCCCTTCCTGGAGCCATACAAGGCTCTAGCTTACTCCTGATTCTCCTTACCCCCCACAGCCTCAATTACCTTTTACATATATAGACTCAAGACTCATAACAGACACCATAACAACCCTGCCTCGTCATTCCTCTGACAAATAATAGGCTGGCCTATGGAAATTCTCATAATCAACTGTACTGAGAACTAACTCCAACAAAGAAATTGACTCAATAATTATTTGCTAAGAAAGCCACTTCTTGCTGATTCTTTTTGCCCTTCCTTTTATAAACAAACTTGATTTGGGGCTTATCAGTCTAATCAGTAGAAACCTATGCAAATTGCTTTTTTTCTTTAAAGCTCTTGTTCTGAACTCTAATCTTCTTCATACATGCAGTTTTACCTTGCTTCAATTGATAAATGAATCTAATTGATTGTGTCTTTCGTATATTATGTGGAAATCATAATCTTTTAATCGTATGTTGTTAGTTGATCTGTCTATTTGCAGCTACTACCAACCTACAACACAAAACTATGATCAACAGCCTTACTCAAAACTGAAATAAGAAAAAAAAATCAATTCTAAAACAAATTCATGAGATCAGGTACCTCAATCTGAATTTGAAGAAACTTCTTATGAGCTTCCAAATCAGAGGTTGGCATACTTCCCAATCTCTCCACAGAAGCTCCATTGGCACCAGGTACCTGGAAGGGAACAAAGACGCAATCGGGAACTTGGAAGAAGGTTGAGTATGAAGTTTCAGGATTGTTTGCAAGCTCAGAATGCAGTTGTTCAGGAGCATTTTCTCCACAAGGATCCAATTCCACAGTGTTGTGAGCTTTAGGAAGAAATGCATATCCAGGAGACCTGCGAAATGTTAAACATCATTTCTTCACAAGCTAAAGTAAAACACTGGTGGGACCACCAAGCAAACAGAACAGGCATAGATTAACAGAGACAATATTATTGCCATAACTATCAAGGTAGGGAAAAAGGCAGTGACAACTTTAAGCTACAGCAAAGCCTAAACTACATGGTATCTTATCATGCTTACCGCAGACAAATTCCATCAGCAAAATACTATAATATCAGCAGGGTTCATCTTTCTTCATTTTGTACAAATGATGAATTTGATGGATCAAACAATTTATCATTGCTCCTTTATTTCCCAAATTAATACGTTGAACAATCATTATATAAACAAAAGCAAGTTTGAAAATATTTGTTGTTGGCAAAAAGCACGCCAAAGTGAATATTGGATTTATATTCAAACATAGAGTTATGAAACATGTACCGTATGTTTCACAAATTACGTGATTGTTAATCAAACTATGCCATTTGTTATATTAAAGAATCAAAAATACAACCAACTATATCACAATGTCGAATATTTGAAGCACAAGCAATCACACAATTATCAACTTACAAAACTATAAGTGCCACCTAAATACTTCTCACCTTGCAATATACAAATTATGTCAAGACTAGAGAAGCTGAAATCATCCATTTGGTCATTATATCAATACATATATAAATCAATCCTAAAATAACCAAGAATTTACAATCTACTTATTTCTTTTAAAATACCCTAGAAATCATGTATGCATAAAAACCAACGAAATCATAACATTTGATGAATAAGAGCACCTCACAATATCGTGTTTGTTGAAAAACTACTGTAATTGTGTAGCACTTTAAGCCTGTTCAGTTTAGAGTTCATATCATAGGAGTTGCATTTTTGTATACCAATACAGGCAGCAGACATATAAATGTTATGGCCTGAAAAAAACAAAGAGAAAAGAATGTGCTATTTCACAGCTCAGAAGAGCTTACCATACTAGAGTGCTTGCAGATGGATAGACACAAGATCTCTTATACATTGCAGCAGCAGCAGTAGCAGCTTGGAGTCTGGCCTGATGTCCACTGGAACCATCATTGACCACAGCACCAGCTGAACTTTGAGCAGCTGCACTTGCAGCATTAGTAGCTGATCAAAATAAAAAATTGCAACAATTAACAGCTGGTAAAATCCAACAATAAAAATTGAGACCTTATAGTTGTGTTTGCATTTGTTTGCCAAATTTTCTTTTTGAGAACAACAAAAAATGATCGATTAATATGAAACTGTTAAGAAAATGGATCCAAATGTTAGATTGACAAAGGGAAAAAAAATTGCTGGGTTGGCAAAATTACAGTTGAAATTTGTCAAACATAAAAATTAAAAAAAAACTGAACAATGAAAATTAATATTACTATATTTAAATATAGTATTTCATTATCCCCTTTAAACAAAAAGTTAATTATATTCATCAATGGCAGATTGTCCAACAAAATTTCCACAAACAACTGCACAAACCTAAAAGTAGCATTGACAAATCCAAACAGTAAATGACTTGTAAACTGTTATGCATCTTTTATCTTGTTTCCTCTGTTCAAACTTATATCTTATCCCTTTGTGAATATGGAAGCAAGGAAGTTCAAAGCCAATTCTTCAGTTAAACATATGAGAATTTAACTCTTAGCAGAAAGGTAGAAACGGCTGATGTAACAGGGATTAACACTTGAAATAAAAGAAGAAAAATCATGGGAACTTGATTACATTCATAGCAACAAGTCCACAAACAGATAACTTCCATAAACAATTTTCTAATGCTCTATTATAATACTGAATAAATCATAAAAGAGCAAAAAACATCTAAATAACTGGTGCCAATGACACTATGCACATACGAAAGACATATACACACACATAAATAGAATCATCTAGTCAAATTCATACAATCATTATATCATTTTGTAATTAATCGGAGTCAAATGGCCTAAAATATGCAACAAAGATGGGCAATGGAAACAAAATAGCACTTACCTTGTTGAGCATCTGGTTGTGATAGTTGTTGAGCGCCAGATGTACTTGCACCACTTTCTGGTGGTACAACTAGGGCTCTACATGTGGGACATGTATGTTGCCGCTCCAACCATGAACGGAGACAATGAACGTGAAACAAATGTCCACAAGTTAATTTCTTGGCCGTCGTCATCTCTTCCCGGCAAATAATGCATGTTGCATCATTCCTGTAGGAAGAATAAGCATGTCAATCCTTTTGACAGCTGCTAAAAAGTTAAGCGAGGAATTATCACCCAAACTAACATGCTAAGCTCTTCAGATGTTGCATCTGGGAAGCGATCATTCATATTTGAAGTAATCTTCCGGTAACGAACGTAATCAGCAACACGAATTTTGAAATTCCTGAAGGTTTCATAAAGCTCCCGTATTAGGTGCAAAGGAACACCGTAATTCCTGTAGAAGTAAAAATGTGAGCAAATTCAGCCAAAAAAAATAAAAAGTTATATCTGTGGAAACAAAGAAAAGTAATTACCTAGAAAAAACTTATAAATCATAAATCAATTTCATTAATTAAAATTGCATATAACCTATACTGAAGCCTAAAAGTTTAATTTGTGGTGCAACAAAAAAAGACTATGCAATTTAAAAATTAACCTATATCAAGAAATATTTTGATAGTCTGGTAACTTTTGTTCCATTATTTTCAAAAGAGATTACATTTTGCTGAGCACCACAAGCACAAAAGGGTTACACACCTAAATAGTAGGTTTAAGTCCATCCATTTTTAAATAAACCATTTGCAAGGGATATTTTGAGGTTATAATATAAAAAAGATAATTCCTCCAAGAGACTTAAATACATTCAATTCAAGACAATATTCATGTCAATCACACAGCTGGCACAAAAATCATGCGAAAGCCATGCATCTTCCCATACTTGCACTCGGTGGTAAAGATTCATTACTTACACAAAAATCACAAGGAAGAAGCATAGGTACATAGACAAGTGAAGCAAGTCTCGAATAAGTTCCAAGTAGAAGGTGTATACAGCCTTGTTTTCCCATTGTCCTTCCATAAGCATATCACTAACATAGAAAACATATTTCATAAATGTTGACACTGTTGTGGTTGCCAATATCATATACCTGAAATTAATAGTGGGAATTCATTAGATGTATCACTTAAACAGAAAACAGAAACTATAGCATGCATAAGATATATGATAGAACGTGTACAGATGTTGACATATAAATGCTTGATCAAAACAACCTCACTACATGCAAATATAGCCAAGTAAAACCAAACTGGTTGTTAATTCACTTGGATAGCTTAATAAGCAAGTCAAAAGATAGGTCCAAGAGTTAAGTAGCAAATATTTTAATAGACGAATGATTTCATCCCAATTGCAATTGCTGCTAATCATGTCTGCCCACACATAAGGTATTTCCCAATTTTATATCTAGAAATTGTAGAATGGATTACAGATCTTTGGAGAAATTAGAGGCCTTAGGTTTGGTGGCAATGAGGCACACTGAAAGGGCTTCTCTCAAACATTCTAAGCATACTTAAATGCTAAGGATGTTTATCTTTAAGGGACAACAAACTTAACTTGAGAAAAGTACCAAGTGAATGTGGTGTTCAGCAACAAATTAAAATTTAGATGACAACACTGTTTACCTAATAGAAGCGATAAATTAAAAATGACATTGAGAAATAAATAACGTACTCAAATGAGAAGAACAGAGAAACTGAAGCTTGTCGTGTTTCCAGCAGGTACTTCACTGAACTGTACAAAAATAAACTATCCAGAAGAAGAAGAAATCCCAAAAATGAAACTATACGAACATGAGACAACATGGGAACTG
Organism: Erythroxylum cassinoides; assembly: GCA_027478405.1. Lineage (NCBI taxonomy): Eukaryota > Viridiplantae > Streptophyta > Magnoliopsida > Malpighiales > Erythroxylaceae > Erythroxylum > Erythroxylum cassinoides. The sequence goes on from JANIPM010000007.1 coordinate 13,180,789, forward strand.
TTGGTGTTGTTTCAATGTACTCAACTCTCTTTTGGGCCAGCCAATGCAATGCCTTGATTAACAATAAAGCCGTCACCATAGCAAGGAATGTTACAGAGAAGTCCTGCCTAAAGATGGTGATTGCAAAGAGAATTTCCATAACCTCTCTCCAGGATTGCTCATTCAGCCTTTCAACTTCAGCTTCCCGCAGGGAACCAAGAAATGCACTCTTTGTCAATTGCCATAGGATGCACATAATAACCAGACCCATGTTGAGAAGAAGCACCAAACTAATCTTGGATGTAGACAGATAGACCATGGCAGGGTAAAACTGGGCTCTACTGTTGAAAGCATGATAAACAACTGCCACGGTTGCAACCAAACTAAGGGCAACATAAGTCCGCAGCCGCATCATTTTCTCTCAATTTGTTTCTATATCAGATCACACAAAAAAACCCGCCATAGATAAAAGGAGAGTATCAATATACCTTTCACATCAAAACTAGCAATAAAAAAATTCATTTTCCATGTTGGGTGGAAAGTTGAGAGATAAAAACTTGAGTAGGACAAGAACAAAGACAAACTCAAAATAGCATAAACTGAACTAATTTCCCACAGTTTCAAAAGTTCACCCAGAAACTTAAAAACGACAGCAGTAAAACCCAGAGAAAATTGCAAAATAAGAACAAAAGAAACACCACAGAAATAAGACATGAAAAGATATGTGCTTAACCCCTGAATCTTGCGGAAGGTCACAAAAGTGAAATGATTCAGCATTTAAACTTCACAGAAAATTTCAAGGAAAAAAAATAAAAGAGTGCCAGAAACGAACAACAAACCTAGCGCGAATTGGAAGCCAATTCTTAAACTGTCTGCAATCAAGCAATGAATTCCAGAGCCCTAATTGAAATTCAATCGTCGTAACAGTAACCCTAATTGAAGTAAACAATTAAAATCAAGAAAAGCACGAAGCAGTACCGCGTGAGAATTTCCTCCAAATTTCAGTCTATTTTCTTTGCATTTGCGAGACCCAACACTCTTCCAATGCCTTCCGCAATTTCCTAGAATATGCAGAGGGACGCATTTGTCATTACGCCAATAAAAAGAAGCCACGTATATCATATATGCGCCTTTCATTGAAATTTAGGTGACCTTTTTTTTCTATTTTAATTTTTAATTTATTCTTTACTTTTAAATAAAAACAAATTTTTGTTTAATCATTAATTTTAATATAATTATATTTTTATTATTAATAAAACTTAAAAATAAATTTTAATTAATTAAATTTA
>JANIPM010000007.1:13314462-13333464 GCA_027478405.1 Erythroxylum cassinoides
TACCTTATGACCAGATATATAATGCTCATACAGATAAAACCAAACTCTTTTGTTTTATTAATAATAAATATTTTCATCACAAAACTGTAACTGAAGAAGATAAAGTTACATGTAAATACACTTGCTTTCTAGGGAACTATATTTACATAACTCCAACAATTGTGTGAATATATAATGCTAAGAAAGGATTGATGAATGTATGATTAATGAATTTGAAGTAATCAAACTTAATTAAGGCATAACCCAATTGCAAACCAGATAAATACAAGCTATAATTTATGAATGACCAAAATTTATGAATAAGGATACATAACTGGGATAGCCAATTGAGCATACAATGTGAACATAACACATATACATGTGTATGATTGAGTACTCATTTGAATAAACAAGTTAGTAATGTGAAAATATGTGTTTATTGCATGATATGGAAGCACAAATTGAGCATCCACATCCAAACATTGCCGGATCACCAAGACAATAGCTATCTAGAGCGTACTTTGAGTTAACCTAGATGTTTTCTCACTATTTTTGAATTGTTTTTGATATTGAACAGTTATTAATATGATTGTGATATTTAGGACATTGTTAGTCTAGGAAGTTTGATATTCAAGATTATTTTGGAAGTGTTTTCAAATTGAATGTGCAATATGAAATGTGTTCTCAACTGTATATTGAATGCTGGACTCAGATTTGATGAACATGATAAGTGACTGTGCATTTTGAATGAAAGTTACTGATAGCATATTATATAAAATGATGCATTCCATCATATGAATATACATGATCAGATAAAGAAGTTGTGACTAGAGTGACCAGTCTGAAATGAGCTTAAAGATCACAAATGTTCACAAAGAGCCACAGGTTCAGTTATTAATAAGCCTGCTATCCACAAAGGGGTAAAGGACATTATTTGAAATGACCTCGGTATCCATAAGATATACGGGACAGTAAATAGGCACTTGGTCACAACAAAATAATAATGAAAGTGGAATCTCATATGCGTTAACATATCATTACATGTATCATGTGAATGATTGTGAATAATTACTGAATTGTATTGATATAGCGATATGCAATGTTTGTGTACATGATGATGATATGAATGATCGAATTATTCATGTATATGTATATATCTCTGTGTGTGTGTGTGTGTAATTTGGTATACAAAACTAAATGATGTGATATATGGGATTTAATTATCAATAATATGATGTTTTTGTTCTAACTTGAGTGAGCATATTGATGATGGTTCACTCACTGAGTTCGCAAAAATCATCAAAATTGTAACGTCGATTTTCAGGTATTGAAGAGACCTAGCTTCTAAAGCAATCTAGTTAAAGTCTAGTGTTATCAATTTTGGGAACAAGAAATGGCTCAAAGGTCTAGTCATCTGATATCTACGTAGTTTATATGTAATGTTTTCTCATTTCATGTAGAGCATTTTGTATAAAACAGTGAACTCACAGATGTTTTTGTAAAGTAAATATATAGAGTGTGAAATGTAATGCTATAATGTAAGTTATGTTTTGCTAATGAAATGGAAAAAGTTGATCCTTAAAATACTCATGTTTCTGTGATGCCATAATAAGTGAATATGATTTCTCTAACATGCCATTCTCATAGGTATGTTCTCAGATGTGCTCTAGATATTCAAGCATATACTCTATGGTAGTGGCATGTTATAAAGATATATAAGATATCAACGATCATTCCAATAAACACAATCTAAGAACTTGAAACTCATAATAATCCATCAACAAGTAATTCTTCACAAATTTAGCCAAAATCAACAAGCACTTCAATTCAAAGAACCATCAACAGATGTGATAGACACTCACTCCACTCTCCATCCTCTCAAGCATTCAAAGGTAGTAAATATTCACTCATCGTTCATTTCATGTAGGGTATCTACCATAGGCTTGCTTACTAATCCAATCTCCACCACTCATATCAAACACAAGCATCAATCTTAAGGTCTTTATTTCAGTTGTAATAAGGTCAGGCTAAGGGTAGGAAAAAAGAAAATTTGTAGTTAAAAACCATAGAGCTAATTGAGCATTCAAAGTAATTCAGAAAAATGATCTATAAAACACTCAATTCTTTCCCCTCATGTAATAAAGTTAGCACTCCCTATTTTTATGTCTTTCCTCTTTTTTCATTTTTTTGGTCATCTTCTCTTTCCTTTGTCTCTTTTCAATTCATTTTTATGTTCCATTCTTTTTTCCTCTTTTTATTATTTATTTATTCATTTTAAACAAGGAAATTAAGGGGAGAAAAATATAGAGAAGAGACATTACTATAACCATAATCATCCCTAGCTCAAAAGCCAACTATAAGCTATGATTCCCCCACACTTCTTCCTTAAACACGATTATACCTTTTCAGATGCTCAACTTTCTGTTATGGCAGGTGTAATGAAGTGGATAAACAATCAAAGTCAAGGCTCATATTTTGGGTTTAAAGTGTTGGACCTCGAAAAATTTTCAATTATTATCGATTTATTTGTTTAATTATTTATTTATGTTTTGTTTGTAGTTTATTTATTTATTTTTAGAATTAGGTCATTAAATTTAGTAAGCATGAATAGAGATTAGGATTTGATGGAAAGATTAGAATTAAGTTAGAATTAATATGGTGTTTAAGAAGGTTAAAGGAGTTAGAGACATAAAAGACAAAGAAGGGTTAAAATGGGAAGGACAAGGTAAATGAAGGATAAAATGGGGAAAGACTATTTAAATTGGCTTTAATTAGAAGAAAAGAGGAGAAGCATCGTGGGTGTGAGAAGAAAAGAGGAAGAAGAGAAAATCAAGCTAGGGTTTTGGAGATCTTAAAGAGTTTGAAGCTAAACAAGTAAGTATAAGCATTAACCCTTCTTGATTATTGGATGAACCATATTTAATGATAGTTAGAAGTAAAAATGAAGTTGAATGTGTGTAGGATGTGTTGATGAATGGTATATGAAAATGTCTTAATCTTTTAGGGTTAATGATCTAAGATAGATCATGATGTATTTGTCAACGATTTTGGGTTGAAATGAAGTAGAAAGGATGATTTTTGTATAAGATGTGTTAGTTGTGAGATGTTGGGGGTGAGAAATCTAGAAAATGGGACTAAGGGCTGGAAATTCGTAAGTTTCTGTGGAAGTTTGCCACGACGAACTCCTAGCTTCACCGTGGCAACATATAATTTTCCTACTTTGAATATGCTTTGGTATTTTGAGCATAATGTTTTCTGTAGTTATCCAAATGGAGTGATTTTTGATTTAGATTAAACTAGAGACTTATATCTACAAGGTTTCAGAAGAAATAAAGTTTTAATTTGATATATTAGAACCTCAATATTTGGATGGAAGTTGAGTATAGAATTTTTTTGGATAGTCCCATCATGTTTGGAGTATAAATTTCAGATTAATTAACCAAATTGAATGATTTAAGTGTCATAACAAACTTGATACAAGGGGAAACATGTTTCTAAAAGGAAGTGTTCTCAAATTTCTTCATTTTCCTGATCATAACGATCATGTAAAAATTGACCCGAAAGTCTAATTTTTAAAAGAGGTTATAGTTCAATTTTAGCATATTTTGATTATTGAACCTTTAGGAAATTTCATTTGAATTTGCATTGAATCAAAAAATTTTGTGTTTAGGAAATCAAGAAAACCTTACCCAAGAGCAAGAGGAAAAGCAATCTTGAGTTGGATTTTGCAAGCAAAATTAGGTGGGTAATGTATTTATAGTTATTGTGTAATTGATAAAATTCTTGCCTATGTGTGTATATGTTGATTTGCTTAAATTTGATTTGATTGATATTGAAATCATTTTGAATTTTTAAAAATGCATTGTGATTTATCAATTGTGATCAAGTTATGCCATTGAAACATGTCATGGCATTTTGTATGAATGAAAAGATGAGAAAGCATGAAAGTATGAGCATATGATAAAATGAATATGTGCTTTTGTTTGGGCGAGAGTGGAACCATTCTGTTCGTCATATGCACGTTGACAAAAGCCTTCTCCCGGCTGCCCACTTGTGGCATATGAGCTCCGAAAATGGACTCATTCTGTTCATGGTGTAAACTTCAGTTTCTCCATTATGTTTCCATGGAATCCTTGAGTCATTTGTTTATACATTGCATCCTTAAATTGTCAAGCATGATGTATTTGCATGTTATGCATAATGGTTAAAGCCTATGTTATGAGTTATGTGATGACTTGCTTAATTATAAGTTTTTGAGCTAATTTGAGAATGCCTAAATTGTTAGATACATACATATATATACATATGCTTGAATTTGTGGAAAATTACTGATGGCTATAAATATATTAGCTACTGAGTTATGTAACTCAACCCATTATTTTCCCCCTTAGGTGCGGAACAAAATGACAGTTGATCCTTGCAAGGCATCGAAAACTCCAAGATAGTTAGAGACTTTGTACTAAGTTAGTGACTTATCAGATAGTTTTAAAGGCATATCAACATTGAGCATCATTTTGTATTTGTATTAAGCTTTGATATGTATGATGTTATGTAAGTAAAGTTTGTTCGAACTTTTTGGAATTAGTAATAAAATGAAGAATTGAAGTTTCTTTGTGTATGATTATGTTTAACTTGTGATTAAGTTTGGATAGTTAGATTTAAATGTATATGCTTGTTTAGAATGTTTGAATGTTGGACTCTGGGTTTTGGATTCTGAGGGTTTCACCACAGCAAAGTCAGAGGTTTGCCACAGTGAACCTTTTCGAAGGCAACTTTGCCATGGCGAAGATGAATTTTGCCGTAGCGTATTTGACCCGAAGGGGGCTGGGAGGTTACTCTCAGGTGTTCACCGTGGTGAACCCACCACGATACACACTGCCACTACTTTTTGCTATTTAAATCCTTTCGATCCTCCTCTCGTGTGATCCTTACCCGACGACCCGAGCGGTCACCTCAGGATAGGGATCGGGACTCAAGCCCAACATTGTTTGGTATAAGAGTAAAAGTTAGACTCTAGATGTTGGGCCCGTGTTTTGTGTACCGTGGCGAAGAGGCCGTGCATACTTCAGGGTTGCACGCGACCACAACACTAATCAGTATTGTCCGCTTTGGCCAGGATTCGACCTCCTGACCTCACTGTTTTGTTGCTTTCTAGCAGCACGCCTCTTACCATTATCCGTTTGTTTATTCGCTTTTCGATTTCATTTCCGTATTTTGTGCTTCGCTTTATGTTTCTGCTTCGTCTTCGTATCCGTTTAATTCATATTCGTTTGATTGCTTTGTTTTCCCCGATTCGGATTTAATTCGATTCCATTTTGCTTTCGATTTATGCGTCGCTTTAATTTCTGATATTTGATTTACTTTCGATCTTTTGTATTCGCTTTCGTTTTTCGAATTCGATTCGCTTCTGAGAAAATTCTGTTTCAGATTCCTTCTATTTTTTTTGGTTCATTTTCTGGTTAGGATCCAGTCTTCGGATCGGGTTCCAACAGTTAATGTCACTTGACACTTCAAAATTTCAAGGAAAGTTCAGGGTCCAACACTAGAAATACAGGGTAATGAAGATCATGTTTAATGACTCCGAATGTTAGGCTCTGGAAACGAGGTCCAACACTCAGTTAGAGAAACCTACAATTAAGATATCCTTTGGACATTTTCCACTTTCCTTTTCTACCCTTTAGCATTTTGAAAGACGTGTTTCTCAAGCATTCTTTATCAGCTTATCTATACGGGCATCTTCATACAAGGTATGGTAAGAATCAGAAAAGGCTCCACATGTTAGATCAAAAGTATCTATTCTCTTAGTTTTTCCAATTAAATATTCATCGAATTCCTTCCCAAAGAACTGTAAACTGTTCATTTGGAGCCCGAATACCTAAGGAATTTTGGGAGTGGAAGATGGGTGACTGGAGCAAAAGTAGAGCCATGTGGATTATGACTGTCGATAGAGGTCATGTTTCATATGTGGACAATAATTTAGAGTCTGGAACCAAGAAAACCATTGTACTGCCTACATTTCCTATGGACTCCCATTTTATGTCAACATTCTTGGCATACCAAAGTTATGAATGTCAATACAAGATCCTTTCATCTTTTGGGACAGTCAGAGCTCCTATCTTTTCTATTTCTCAGTTATGTCAGTTACTGCTAGGATATATGACATAAGACTTGGAACGTCAGACTTGCTCATGGAAACAACCATGAAAAGCTTGTGGGGGAGAAGACCAAGGGAGATCTTTATGCAGTTCCATGGAACTATCAAGCTTTTGAGGATCCATCTCCTGATCGATTCTAGTTGGAAGTAGAAGTGATCGACATAATGGGGGCATTGAGTGAACCAAGACCAGTTTCTATAAATGGCTTAAATGTCAAGATCTCATAAACATGGAAGGAATTTTTTGTAATCGGTTGCCAATGGTCTTCCTCGTACTATCCAATTCTCTGGTCTGTTATATATTCAACAATATTGATTCTTCTCATCCCTAAAGTTCTCCCTATTTTCTCTAGAAGGCAATAATCCTACAAGTCTTTTATCACTGAAAAAGGCTTCTTAAGAGGTGTGGCATGGGTTATATAGGATCTTTGCAGAATTACCATGGTATGGCTTGGCCCTCTAGGATACTTAATTTACCTTATATTATGCCCCTAGTTTATTGGCCACGTTTTCACATATGGTGATGGTAGGGGATACATAACCTATATGGGATGGGTGGTAAAAACTTCTAAGAACAGTAGAAAACATGAATACATTGGATTTCCTAACATAATGGTGGTTGTTTTTTTTTGTGGTTTTACCAACTATTTTTGTGACCGTGACATTGATCGCAGAGAGAAGTGTGCATAAGGAACATTTTCTGTTGCTTTAAGGAAAAAACGAAGATGATGATTATGCTTATAACAGGAAAAGACCCTTAGTGCATAAGGTGGAAGAACAAAATTTCATTTCAGTGAGAGGTGGATTAGGAAACTACTTTTGTTGGTGTGCTTGGCAATCTGTTGGAAACATTTTAATGTGAATCAATATTTTGACGAAAGGTTACGACTTGATGGATTAGGAAAGTGATTAGTTACTTTCAATAGTATAAATCTAGCTTGCATTCTTTGGCAGATTGGAATAAGGAAGAAACTAACTGATTTATCACAAATGCATTGTTACACTAATCTGCATTTGTACATTATCATCACTTAATAACCCTGCTTTCCAGTGTGAGAAGAGCATGCTTGGCATAGTAAAAGATTAGTTCCATTACAAAATTAGTTTATGATAACTGTAAACTTTGTACTCTGCTAATGGCCATTTTTGTACATTCATATCTAGTTTTATGGAATGAATTATGGCAATTATGGCATTTTAGTCTTGTTAAACTACAACACTGATTACGTGGCATCTTAGAAACTTCACCGAATTGGAACTTGCAAGCTGGAAATACTTAAGTGCAAAGATAGACAATTTGAATGGAAGGTGTAAGAACTACCAACTTAATTAAAAGGTTTAATGGTTAAAGTCAAAATTGTGATTAAATGCTAGTTGTAAAATGGAGCCATCTAGAAGCCCATATGCTAGCTAGAAAGATCAAGTTGATCACGGTTTAGGCAAGATGCAAGCTAACTGAACATTTTTGACGAGCTGTAAGTACTAAAATTGTATACATAATTGGTCAATTGCTAGTTGTTTCATTAAATTTAAAAAATTACTAGACCTATCTATTATGTCGGCAATGGCTATTATCAATAGGACATGTATGTTCATTTGAAGTGTGTATCTCCAAGAATTAGATATGAAAGAGTGAGTGCTAGAGTAGGCGCTGGTGAAGAAAATTATGAGTTAGTGTCCTTGTATTTTTAAGTTATAATACTCTTGTAAAATTTGCACTATAATAAAATTATAGTTTGTGTTTAACCTACTAAATATTGTTCCCTCCAATTCAACAAGTGGTATCAGAACAGGTGGTCAGGGACCATCATCAAGTTATCTGATTAAGGTTTGGGTTCTAAGAGCAAATTCTTTGCTCGTTCACAGTCAAGGACTGTGAGGTGTTGATCGAGGATCAATAAGGAGACCACTAACACAAAGGAGGCTATACCAATGTCATGAAAAATTTAAACATCGTTGGGAGCATTAGAAAGCTCAACAATCAAAATTATAGCTCGTGGAAAACATGTTTGGAGTCGTACCTACAAGGTCAAGACATATGGGATATAGTTGGTGGAAGTCAAGCCACACCACCACTAGAGAACCAGGTTGATGCACTCAAGAAGTGGATGTTAAAGTAGGGAAAACGTTGTTTGCCATCAAAACATCAGTTGAGGAGGAGATGCTAGAGCATATCAAGTGTGCCGCAACGCCTAAAGAAGCATGGGATATAATTGCTACTCGTTTTTCAAGGAAAAACAATATGCAACTTCAACTATTGGAAAATGAATTGATGTCTATCCGACAGCGTGATATGACAATCAACCAGTACTTTACAAAAGTAAAGTCATTATGCCGTGAAATTTCAAAATTGAATCAACAATCCAAAATTGGTGATGATCGGATGAGAAGAATTACCATCCATGGATTGAAGCCTGAGTATAGGGGCTTTATCACTGCAGTTCAAGGTTGGCCAGTTCAGCCCTCCATAGAAGTCCTGGAGAATTTATTATCCAACTAGGAAACTCTAGCCAAACAAATGGTTGGAGTTTCTCTAAAGCATGAAGATGAGACTGCACTTTTCAGTAATAAAGCAAGAGGACGGCCACGATGTTGGAATATTGAAAAGGCACAAAGTGAAGAAAATAGAAGCAGATCAAAGAGATGGAATAATTAAGGCTCGAGTTCAAGGGGAGCTCAATAACGTCGGAATTAAGGAAGCCGACGTAATAATCAACACCAAAAAGATGAATGCTACAACTGTGGCAAGAAAGGACACTATGCAAGAGATTGCTGGTCAAAGAAGAAATGAATAGAAGGAAATGCAGTAACTTGGAGCAAGTAGAAGGATGGGGACAATAGCAAAACCGAATGGGATGTGCAAGCATCACTTGCATTTATAGTTGATATAGGATATCCAACTAAAGCAGCAGAATCAACTGCAAAAGAAGAGGATGATATTTCTAAAATGGAAAATAATGTTGCAAGCCTGGTAGCACAAGATGTAGATGTGTCAATAGTAAGAAAGCTGACAGCAGTTAAGTATGATAAAAATTGGATCTTTGATTCTGGTTGCTCTAACCATATGACAGAGACAAATATAAGATGCAGAATTTATTGGAGTACAAAGGGCAGCGAATGGTAGTGACAACAAATAATGCCAGATTGGCAATCACTTGTATTGGTGAGACTAAAATTAATTCAAAGCATGGTTCAAAAGAAGTCCATCTAGAAGGTGTATACCATGTGCCAGGAATAAAGAAAAGTCTCTTGTCCGTGCCACAATTAACTACCCCAGGCAATTTTGTGGTGTTTGGTCCAAATGATGTCAAGGTATATCAAAAGCTGAAGATTATCGACACACCATTTATGGAAGGGGAAAAGCTTGACTCCATCTATGTGATGTCCGCTAAGTCTACATAAATGGACAAGATGCAAAACATTGATACAGTAAATCTATGGCATGAGCGGTTAGCACACGTCGATTATTACAAATTAAAGGAGATGATAACAAAGTCGATGATGAAAGGACTTCCACAACTTTATGTTCGAGATGATGTTATTTGTACAGGTTGCCAATATGGTAAAGCACATCAGCTACCATATGAGGAGTCGAAGTTTAAGGCTAAAGAACCATTGGAGTTTGTTCATTCAGATGTATTTGGACCAGTGAAGCAGCCATCAATCAGTCAGAATCGCTATATGGTGTCATTTATCAATGATTATTCAAGATATGTTTGGGTATACTTTATGAAGGAGAAATCAGAAGTTCTGGCAAAATTTGTGGAGTTCAAAGAAGAAGCTGAAAATGAGATTGGTAATAAAGTACGAGGTTTACGTATAGATAATAGAAGAGAATATACTTCAGAAGAATTCTCTAAGCTTTTATGAAAGCACAAGATACATAGACAATTAACTTGCCCTGGGACTCCTTAGCAAAATGGCATAGCAAAAAGAAAGAATTGGCATCTTGCAGAAACTTGCAAAAGCATAATACATGCTAAGAATGTTCCTGGTCGATTCTAGGTAGAGTATATGAAGACAGCTGCTCATGTAATCAACCGGCTACCTCAACCAAGGCTTCGATCTATTTTTCCATTTCAAAAGCTATGGCACCTGAAACCCACTGTGAGTCACTTTCGTGTATTTGGCTGTGTATGTTATGTGTTTATACCAGACCATCTTCATAGAAAATTCGACAAGAAGGCAATTAGATGTATATTTGTCAGCTATGATAGCAAAAGGAAAGGATGGAGGTGTTGCGATCCTACAACCAATCGGTGCTATGTTTCTAGAAATGTTGTCTTTGATGAAGCATCATCAAGGTGGTCTTCACAGCAAATAAAATTTCCTGACTCTAAAGAAATTGAGGAGAAGCTTCAGGAAAAGTTTGGTGAGTCTACAGAAGAAGAATCAAGTTCTAAAGAAGAACCTGACCCAACAAAAGAGAAAGAGAAAGAAAGTCCTTAGCAAACAGGTGTGCATCAATCAAGTTCAGAAATGGAGCATATACAGGAAGAAGTATCAACAGAACAATAGCTCCGACGATCGAGTAGACAAAGAAAACCAAATCTAAGATATGCGAATGCAGCATTAACTGAAGAATATCATGTTCAAGAACCAAAGTCTTTTGAGGAGGCATCTCAAAATGATAATTGGCATAAGGCAATGGAAGACGAGATCCAGGCTCTTATGCAAGATCAAACTTGGGATTTAGTGCCTAATCCCAAGGATGTAAAACCCATATCTTGCAAATGGGTTTATAAGCTGAAGACTCGCCCAAATGGGTCAATTGAGAGATATAAAGCACGACTTATTGCTCGAGGTTTTTCAAAGTATTATAGACTAGATTATAATGAAACATTTAGTCCTATGGAAAAGGTTACCACTGTTCATGCTCTGCTAGCATTAGCAGCTAGCAAGTCTTGGAGGCTATGACAGATGGATGTAAAGAATGCTTTCTTACATGGAGAATTAGATCGAGAAATTTACATGGATCAGCCTCGGGGGTTCGAGAACAAGACTTACCCACAATATGTATGTAAGTTAACAAAGGTCTTGTATGGTTTAAAACAATCGTCCAGAGCGTGATATGGAAAGATAGCAGAATTCTTGGTCAGATGTGGATACACAGTAGCACCAACTGATTCAAGTTTATCTGTCAAAGTTCAAGATGAAAAAATGGAGTCCTGGTATATCTTGATGATCTCATCATTACCAGAGATGATAAAGAGGAAATTCAACGAATGAAGGAGAATTTATCAATTCGCTTATAGATGAATGAACTGGTAAAGCTTAAACATTTCCTCGGACTAGAAGTGGATCGTATAGAAGAAGGTCTCTTTCTATGTCAACAAAGTATGCCTAAGATTTATTGCAAAAATTTGGAATGTTTAACTGCAAGCCTATATCAACACCAATGGAGGAAAATGCTAGATTATGTTCAGCAGAAGGGAAAGATCTTGAAGATGCGACTATGTATTGATAGTTAGTAGGAAGTTTAATCTACCTAACTTTGTCTCAACCAGATATTTTCTATGCAATAGGCATAGTTAGTAGATTCATGCAGAATCCAAAGAAGCCACATTTGGAAGCAGTTCAAAGAATTCTTAGGTATATGAAAGGCACACTCGATCATGGTATACTATACAAGAAAGGTGGTGAATGCGGAGTTATTGGCTATTGTGATGCTAATTATGTTGGAGATCATGACACACGTCGATCAACAACAGGATATGTATTTAATCTTGGTTTAGGAGCAGTTTCCTAGTGTAGCAAAAGACAATCAACAGTTTCGTTGTCAACCACTGAAGCAGAATATAGAGCAGCAGTGGTAGCAACTCAGGAGAACACTTGGCTTAAACAATTGATGAAAGATCTCCATCAATTTATAGACTATACAGTGCTATTATATTGTGATAATCAATCAGCAATCCATTTAGTTGAAAATATGGCGTTCCATGCAAGAACGAAGCATGTACTTATCACTATATATGAGAAAAGGTACTTCAGGAAGAAATAAAATTGGAGAAAATTAATACAAAAAATCAAGTCGCAAATATATTTACCAAAGGGCTCAATGGAAGTAAATTCACATTATTTTGAATAAAACTTGGAATCACGACAATGATGAAGCAGTAAGTCAGTGTTGAGGGGGAGTGTTAAACTACAACACCGATTACGTGGTATCCTAGAAACTTAACCAAATTGAAACTTGCAAGCTGGAAATACTTAAGTGCAACGATAGACAATTTGAATGGAAGGTGTAAGAACTACCGACTTAATTAAAAGGTTTAATGGTCAAAGTCAAAATTGTGATTAAATGCTAGTTGTAACATAGAGCTAGATGAAAAATCATATGCTAGCTAGAAAGATCAAGTTGTTCATGGCTTAGGCAAGATACAAGCTAACTGGACATTTTTGACGAGCTGGAAGTACTAAAATTATATACAGAATTGGTCAATTGCTAGCTATTTCATTAAATTAAAAAAATACTAGAACTATATATTATGTCGGCAATAGCTATTATAAATAGGACATGTGTGTTCATTTGAAGTGGGTGTCTCTGAGAATTAGATATGAAAGAGTGAGTGCTAGAGTAGGTGTTGGTGAAGAAAATTATGAGTTAGTGTCCTTGTATTTTTGAGTTATAATACTCTTGTAAAATTTGCACTATAATAAAATTATGGTTTGTGGTTAGCCCACTAAATATTGCTCCCCCAACTTAACAAGTCTTTATTTCACTGCTGAGTGTGTAATGTTTGCTTTTGTTACAGAATCTTTGGGGACTGATTAAAGCTTACAAGATGAATTTGTTGCTTGATTTTCCAATATATGGTGTTTCGATTCCACTGTTATTAGCTTATACCGTTTACAAAACCAAAAACATTCATTGAGTTATTCATATACGGATGAATTGCCTTTAAACTATTTTTTTGATGCTTAAAAACATCAGCTACAAGGACAATAAAGAAGTCTCTTTTTCACAGACACGGCGGCTATTATAGGGAACTAGATGAGGTAGATTGGAGCAGAGTACATTTATCCTTAAAGAGTGGGTAGTATTTTTTACGCTATAACCAACTTTCCTTCACATTTTGATATTGTTATCAGAGACATTTCATGGTTTGTAGCGAAGCCGTTAGGCTCTTAAATAGGCTTGTCAGGATGGTAAAGGACCATCTAAATTCATGCCAAATAAAAAGTGAGTTTTCAACCCCAAGGCACAGGTGAGTTGGTAAGGGGCTCTCCTGGCTTACATGAGGTTGCAGGTTTGAACCTTGCCTCCCGCAAGGGACCTACCCTGCTCAAGCGGGCATTAGTCTGGATGTGGATGGCTTAAAAGCGTCTTCCCATAGATGGGATCCTCCTAGGACACCTCGTGGGCAACAAAAAAAAAGGTGAGTTTTCTAGTGAAGCTCAGTTTTTTAGACCCAGTTGGATCCTGTTCAAGCTTAGATTCGAGTTTAAATTGGATTTCTAGATGGATTATGAAGATCAAGTATCATAGCATTGCCAAGGATTACGAACATCAATTGGAAGTGCCTGCTATTTCCAAGGATTATGAACATCAATTGGAAGTGCCATGGAAACTTGTGAAACGTATCATATTAGAAAAAATGGAAGGTTTCATGGAATGGTAGAATGATAAAAGACCTAAAGAGTAGATCGTAACACACTTTCCATCCAACTTTGGATGCTCTTGCTTAGTATACAAACACCCTCAATAAATATGACACACACAAAAAATCTAAACACCAGGAATACATGCTTTATTGGTCATTTCTAACACCAAGAATCCATTGTGCAAGGTGAGATAAATATAGTTCTGCTTGAGCTTTATTGCTTAAGATCGGTCCCAGACTCTCAAGTTTTGAATTGTAACTCCCTCTCAAATTTACTGTAACAATATCAGAAAAATAAAGCATATATTATATATAGGAAGAAGTGAGAGAGTGCTTATGTGCCTGTTATAACCACTTCCTCAGACTTACATAATAGAGTCAATAACCAGTGTGTTTGGGATCATCACTTTTAATGCTTAAGATGAAGTTGTTTTCCATTGCTTGGATTTTTCTGACCCAAAAGAACCATCAAAGGGTCCCCTGCCTTAACAATGTCAAATGAGGATGATATTAACCACTAAGTCGTAACAGATTTAAGCCTCTCCACCTTTTGTAATCACAATACAAATCTAAGATGGATCACAAACACAAATCGTGAAAAGTAAATTTGATATTGAGGATCAACATGTTCAATACAAAATAATCTTCCGACATCCATATCATATATCCACAATATGTCACAACAATTTAAGAACCCCTTCAATAACCATATATGCTACAAATTTGCAACTTGGCTCCTAGGGAATTGTAGCTAAATTTATCTGAAAAGTTTGTTGACATAATTTTCAGTGCTCAACTCTTCATTCTTACCCTAGTTCATCCTGCCCCTCCTCCCTCTCCTTTTATTTAAGGAAGAAGATTGATACAATTCCACCCTTGAAAACTTATTCAAGGAAAAAGAATAGAAAACGTGACAAAGAGCAACAAGCTGAAGACCAGGTCCAACTGAAACAATTTCTTGGATTTCCATTCCCTTGATTTTCTGAGGTGGTTGGGCTGAGATTTCAAGATCTCTAGCGTGATTCCCTCATCTGCAACACTATCTTATTATCCATTGATTTCTTAATTTTTCATAGGGATTTATTTAAGTTTGTTAGCAAATAATACTCCTGGATATGTACTATAAATATCCTAGGAATTGTTTTTCATAGGACATCAGATAGTTATCAATTAAAGTTATTATTTTGGAGATTTTTCCTCTCGAACTGGACTCATCTATTAATCATTTTAGTGTTTAAGATTCTTGCACTCCTACAACTAGTATTTTCCCTTATTTTCTCTCTATACTCTCTTTTCAGTATTGCTCTCTATCATTTTGGTATTAGAGAGGGTTGATCCACCACGGTTACCACCCGTTCAACTACTATCCCACCCGAAACTTCGCATCCTGCAATAAGACCCAGTTCACCTATCATCGATCCTATAGTTGCCCAACTTACTACCATCACTACTCGCTTGGAAGCTATGGACACTTTGGTGGCAGACATTGCTGCTCTGAAGGCTCACACCAACACTACACATGAGTTTCACCCCGGTGCTAGCAACAAAGGAAAGGGAAAGGATAATTCCAAAGGTTCCCGAGAGCACCGTCACAACACTTGGTAAGAAGGTGAAGAAGAAGAAGCTGACAACCCATGGTGGCATCGAAATACAACCCAACGGCCCTATACGAAGATGGAATTTCCAAAATTTAAGGGTGGCGATCCACGTGGTTGGATACTTAAATCAGAGAAATATTTCCGCTATTATCAGACCCTGGAGGACGTCAAAGTCAACATTATTGTGATGTATCTTGAGGGCGATGCCTTGGATTTGTTTACTTGGCTCAATAATGAACGGACTCTTGTTTATTGAGAAGAGTTTGTTAAGGCGCTACAAGAAAATTATGGCCCAGTTGAGTTTCAAAATCCAAATGAATTTTTATGTAGCATTTGGAAAACGGGTACTATACAGGAATATCGACAAGAGTTTGTGAAACATTCAGCAAGAGTATCAAATTGGCCAAATCACTACTTACTGGGGGTATTTCTCAATGGACTTTGTGATGATCTTAAAATTGATGTGCGAATTCATAAGCCTTGCACAGTGTATAAGGCTATAAGTTTAGCACTAGAATTTGAGTCCAAGTTGGTTTCCAGCCGCATGTCAAGGGTACCCAATTGGTCTAGCTCCTCTCGACCTAACCATAACACTTTTCCCAATTGAGCTTCCCTACCCCATGAAGGGCCAAACACTACCAGCAATTTACCTACAACCACGAAAACCTTACCAATAACCACCAAAACCTTACCAACAGCCACTCATCTAGCCACCTATTCAATTCCGAATCGTGCCTGGGATATCGAAAGACAAAATCGCCTTGTTAAAGGTTTATGTTTTCGATGTAATGAGAAATTTGGGCCAGGGCATCGATGCAAAACAGGAACTTTTTTCTCTTTTTGAGGTCACAAATGATGTTGTGGAGGCAAACGAAGATGATGAATTTGAAAATGATGAGGACACCAACGCTGAACTTGCTGAGATCAGTTTCCATGCTATCTTGGGGAAGACTACCAGCACCACACTGAAGCTTAAAGGAGTCATTGGAACTAGGGAGGTTTTTATACTTGTGGATAGTGGTTCCACTCATAATTTTGTGGCTGAAAATGTTGTCAATGACCTCAAACTACCTGTCTAATTTATTCCTTCATTTAGAGTTCAGATTGGCAACGGAGATGTGATTCACTGCAACTAAATCTGCCACAATATTGAGGTACAATTACCAGGACTGAAAATTATTCAAAATTATTTTCCTTTTTCTATTGGTGGAGCAGATCTTGTGTTAGGTATTCAATGGCTCCAAGGTAATTGGAATGAGATGTTCCTTATCTTCCATCTGAATGGAAAAATATATAAGCTGCAAGGGGTTCCTCATAAAGCTCATACAGAAGCAACATTTCGGTTTTTAGCCAAAGAGACTGACGAAAAAGATACCAAAACTCTTGATTTTCAACCTTTACTTGATGAATTTGTGTCAATTTTCCAAGAACCCACATCTTTACCACCTTGTCGATCCAACCCATTCCATCCCTTTACTCCCGAATTCAAAACTACCAAATATATGACCTTACCGGTACCCATATTACCAAAAAACTGAAGTTGAAAACCAAGTTTCAGATGTGCTCAGTTCAGGATTTATACGCCCAAGCACCAACCCCTTTGCTAGTCCAATCCTTTTGGTGAAAAAGAAGTACAATACTTGGCGATTGTGCATCGATTATAGATCACTAAACTGCATTACCATACTTGACAAATATCCCATACCTAAAATTGATGAATTACATGGAGCATCCGTATTTTCGAAGATCGACCTTTGTTCTGGCTATCACCAAATTAGAGGCAATCCTGATGACATACCCAAGACAGCTTTTCGAACTCATTCAGGCCATTATGAGTTCATAGTCATGCTTTTCGGCTTGACCAACGCTCCCTCAACCTTTCAGGCTGCAATGAATGATCTTTTTAGGCCATATTTATGGAAGTTTATTATGGTTTTCTTTGATGACCTCTTAATTTATCGTCCTACAGTTGAGCAACATGAGAAACACATATGGATCACACTAGAACTTCTTCGAAACAACCAGTTCTTTGCCAAAGCATCCAAATGCTTGTTTGGGCAGACTCAAATAGCCTTTGGGGTCATGTGGTGTCTTCCAAGGGAGTCGAAGTTGATCAGGAAAAGGTTCAGACTGTCTAGAATTGGTCGGTACCATCTAATGTGATAGAATTACATGGCTTTCTGGGGTTAACAGGATACTACCGATGCTTTGTGAAAAATTATGAGCTGATCGTGCGTCTTTTAATAGATCTAACTCGGAAGAATGGTTTCCAATGGTCACCGGAGGCTAAGGAAGCTTTTCAAAAACTGAGACATGCTCTAGTTTCGGTACCAGTTTTGAAGCTCCCCAATTTTAATAAACCGTTTATTGTGGAGTGTGATGCTTCATCAAATGGAGTAGGGGCCATTCTATTACAAGCAGACCATTCAATAGCCTACTTCAATAAGGGTTTTTCATTTTCTAACCACTTAAAATCTACATATGATCGAGAATTTCTTGCCCTTGTTTTGTCCTTACAAAAGTGGAAGCATTATTGGACCCCGAATCTTTTTGGTAAGCTAGGATTATTAAATAAGGATTTTTGAATGATTATTCATGAGTAAAGAAGTTAAGAATTTTTGAAATTGAAATGAAATGAAGATATGGTTTAAATACGAGATGGATTAATGTGGAATTAATTGACATGTTAATATGCTTAAGGTAAGGTGTCATGAAATTAGGTGGCATGATTTAATGGGATTCAATTATTGTATTTTGTGGACTTAATTAGCATGTTAAGGAAATTTAATTAACATGTTGATTAGACTAAGACTATATGACCTGGAGTAAGTGTATTAAGGTGTTATGCAGGTTATAAATGTATTAGTTGAATTTAAGAGTTTAGAGTTAATTGGGCCTAAGAGAATAATGGGCCTAAATCAAATGAAAAGAAGAAGAAATGGTTTGGACTTAAGTGATTTAGTAGGATGAGAAGAAAGAAGGAAGAATAAGTGGGCTTGAGTAAGAATAGAAGAGGGTTTGTATTAAAAACCTAATGGGCTTAAGTTAAGATGGGCTTAAGTGAGTGAAGTAGGGTAAAAGAAGAAAAGGAATTGAATGAAGTGGACTTGGGCCTTGGGCTTGAGTTAAATGAAGAAGGAAGTATAAAAGGAAGGAGTTAAGTGAGTTAGTAAGAGAAGAAGAAGAAATTTCGAAATTTTAGAGGGAGAGGGAGAGAAAATCGTCCTTGGAAGAAAGAAGGAGGAGAGAAAGAGAAGCTTTGGTTAGGGTTGATTTTTCCAAGAGATTTAGAGGGTTTTTGAAGAAAATTCAAGAAGGAAAGTGGAGAGGAAGGCTAGAGCTTCATTTTGAACCAAGTCATCACTTGGTTGGTGGAAGTTTAAGGTAAGTTATGAAGTTTTGTTAGAGTTTTTGTTTGGGTTATGGTTGAGAAGAGTTGAAACTAGAATGGGTATAGTGAATCTAGGACTAATTTCATGAATGATGTTGTATGGTTTTTCAATTTGTGTTAAGTGACATGGGTTTTTGGGTTTTAATGAAGAGAAAGAAGGAAGAGGAGAAGAACAAGAGTTGTAGCAAGGAAACCAAGGATTTATCAAGTCTACAAGGTGGGTTTCATATTTATCTTTATGTATATAAGCTATAAATGTAAATTAATGCATGACAT